>VUQR01028867.1:0-11724 GCA_015108515.1 Hemichromis elongatus
CCTCCTCCTCTCCTGTCACACACACACACACGCACACACACACACACACACACACACCACTCAGTCCAGTCCAAACCTCCAGAAAAGCCCCGCTGAATCCTCACACCGTCTGTCAGCATGGGGAGCGCTTGTTTTTCCCGGGACTTTTGTTTGTTTATCCTCCTCATAAATACTTGCGGGGTGATGGGGAATGCCGGACCGGCAGGTAAGCACCCCTTTTCTCTCTGTCTTGCTTTTTTGTCAACCATCAGTACTTTTGTGGTGGCTTCTGTCTTGTCGGCTCCGATGAGGAAATGATGAGGGAAAACCTACTTGGAATATTGTCGCTGGAGACTTAAACAAATCAAATATCCAGACCTCTTTAAATTTAGCCTTTAATTACAATCGCATTGGGTGTTAATACAGCAATGACATTACATGGCACTTGTTTTCATGTGATATAACAGCGCTGTGTTGATGCAAAAACTACACTTTATGGCACTGAAAACTCGCGTTCGCGCACTATTTTCGCTCGGTGTGAATTTAACTTGGGCGTTTCATAAAAGCGTACTTGATCTATTAAGCTAAGTGACAGCACCTGGGCAGGACCTCTGCTTTACATCGCTGTTTTCCCTCTGTGCGGCATTTGTGCGCAGTTGGGTTTAGTGGTCACCCAGACTTCACCGGAACTTCTGTTTCCTGCGCGCAAAGGTCAGTTTCAATCGGAAACCACAGCTTGATCTATGGTCTGGGCTCTCGTTTGCTTTGACTTGGAGTGAGAGCGCTCCCTGTTTTCGGGATTTTACCGAGGGGGTGAGATGGCGCAAGCCATTTAATGAAACGTAACATCTCGTCTCCGGCTTTGGTGGCCTTTCCAGAGCTGGAGGAGGGGACGAGGAGGAAGGTGTGTGTGTGTGTGTGTCTGTGCAAATGTGGGGTGAGGAGGGTTGGTGAAGGTGACAGGAGGACCTTCAAAAGTCCCAGGAGGAACAGGCAGGCAGCGGGCGCCAATAACGACCCTGTAGCAGCAGCAGGAGCGCATTGTTAAGACTCTCACCTCTGGGAACCGGATGAGGAGTCATTATTGAGACAGTGAACCCTGAAAAATCCTAAAATGCCCCCCCCCCCGATCTAATAAAATGAAACAACTTGTTGCTGTCACCCTCAGACCCCTTTTCATTTTGTCTTTCTCACTTCTACTCAGATTAGGTCCAAACTTTATTTTTCTTTTCATTGGGAAATTATTTATTGGAAGATTCCTTTAAGGGGTACTGTAGCTGCCCACACCGTGGCCTTCTGGTGGAGGACGAGTAAAGCAGCTCTGTGGTGACGGTGAAGGATCTGACAGTAGCATCCAACACACCTCCGTGTCTGTGTTTGTGAATCCCCCCCCCTCCCCTTCCTGTGAATGTGTGTGTGTGTGTTTATTTCCTCTGTAATAAGCTGGCCCTTTGCCCTTGGATGGAGGCCCAGATGTGACCAGCTCCTCTATCAATAACTTGATCAATTGAAGAGCTGTTAAGCCCTTTGCTCTCTGCATGTTATCTGCAGCTGCACCGTGACGGGAGCGCTTTCCTTCACTGTCACACTCTCAAGCAAAAATTGCAGGCATTTTACTGGAGGCCTTTGACAAAAAGGTAAATTGAATGATTTAAAACAGCAAAAGAGCCAAATTAGTCACATTAACGCTGACTAAGGCAACCAACATCATTTTATTCAAATCATTTATAAACAGCTGGAGGAACCATGGGTTTAGCCTGCAGGTTTGCAGTCTTTTCTCTCACACGTTCATCCATAGGACAGAATAGTCTGGGTTGTCACTTTTCTTATTTTCTGACAAAGGTGTGTCTAATAACACAATTGTCTGACATAATGGACGAGTAATTACACAGTCTTTAATTTGCTTTTATTTATTTGCTGATTCTTACAATATGAAATATATGAAAACACAGAATACTTGACCTTTATACAATACAAGCAGTGATAGAATAGAGCCTGAGTACATTTACCCAGGTTTTTAAGTAGAAGTTTGAGGTAAAAGAGGAAATAGCCAGGTGACTTGGTCAGGGCATGTGATTAGGATGCCTGCTGCACTTTAAGGTGAGCTGTTGGGGAGGAGATCTTGGAGCAGACGCAGGATATTCTTGGAAACACCTCAGTAAACGGTAGATGGGCTGGTAGTTATGTAGCGTCTTTACAGCACCTTACTCTACTCAAGCTGAGCACTCACTTCCTACTACACATTTCAATCATGCACACATATATCCTACATGCTATATGCATCGCAGCCACCTGTGGACTCTGTCTTTGCCAAGGACACTTCAGCTAGAGGAGCTGGGGATCGATTCACCAGCCTTCCAGTTGGTAGACCACCCACTCCACCACATGAGCTGCCTCATCAAGGAATGACTTTCAACAAGAGCTTAACCTAGAATCAGGTTCGTTGGGCTTTCCCCAGCCGTAGTCATGAACAGTTCTCCTTTAACAGCTGATGGCGGTTATCTGAGACCAACCGGTGGCGCTACTGTAACAGTGCATCTAGGCAGGTTTTTAAATTAGACGCATTCTGTCATAATCCCGCAATTGGTAGCTTTGCACCACTGGTTCCTGAACTCGTACAGCAAATTTCGTTTCCTCTCATACTGAGCAGGATTCATATTGCAACATCCCATCATCCATAGTGTAAAACCCCCGTCCTGGAAGTCACGAGACAGCATTCCCCTCGAAAAGTTCAATGAGCTCATAGCACCCCTGCACAGACAGTCTGGGCCCAGATAAGCTGAAGTCCTGTTAGTGAGTAGATACTTGCAGTTAGATATAAAACATAAAAAACTAACAGTTGAAGCCTGACAGTAACGTATGAGTAAAAATAATGTCACTAAATTGCTTTTTTTTGCACAGAGAACTTTTAATACTTTTTTATAAATGAAGGACTTTCACTCGTAAAGTTGCAGTTTTGAGTTTTGCTGCTTGGGCCAAGAATGGAAAGCCTTCCTTAAATGAAGTTCATAGACTGCATGTAAAAGTGGAAGCTGAGCGCTGGAACGTTGTTGCTTGTCTTTTTTAACCCTAATTTTGTAATTTACATTGTGTGTCAACTTTTCAGTTTGAAGGCAGAACCACTGAAAAAAAAATTGTTTAATTATTTTTAAAAAAAGTTATTAACAACTTGATACTTGATATTACAGTTTATCACCAGGTAATAAACAACTGGTTTATATTTAAATAACGTTAGCAGTTTATTTCTGAAACGATTTTATTATCTCTTCCTGGCTACATGCACTCTGCTACATGCACTCTGCTACATGTACTCTGCTACATGTAGCAGAGTACATGTAGCTACATGTAGCAGAGTACATGTAGCAGAGTGCATGTACTCTGCTACATGTACTCTGCTACATGTAGCAGAGTGCATGTAGCAGAGTACATGCACTCTGCTACATGCACTCTGCTACATGTACTGCAGGCAGTGCTGAGAATCTTGTAGACAGTCAGAGCCCTCTGCTGGGCAAACGTTGTAATTAATCCAAAGCGTCTTTCATCTTCTGAATATATTCTGTATATTAGCATTTATTAGACAACATAAACATATGCGTTGTCACCAAAGGAAGCTCCTGTCTGGGTAAAGTGCAGCAATGACCACTTGCTCATTGCTGCTGGACATCAACTGAATGCTGCTACAAAGTGGCAATCCAACACAGGAGCTTTCTGTTTAATACATGGAAATACGGAAACCTACAGTAATTGTTAAGTTAGGTTACATGTTTAAAGTGATCGCATCACATCAATATATCAATTATCACATACAACACTGTGGAGCTCATCGATCAAGGGACTCGAGTCTAATTAGGTATTGATGTCTTATGTTCGTGCAGATGTAGATGAGTGCGCAGAAGGCTCAGACGACTGCCACATTGACGCCCTCTGCCAGAACACAGCCAAGTCCTACAACTGCATCTGCAAGCCAGGATACAAGGGCGATGGGAAACAGTGTGAAGGTGAGTGCTACGTGTCCTCCGGTTCATCCAAGTGAAAGCACAGTTAGCACTCGCTGGGATTTAAGCAGGAATGCACCAGTTGTCATAGAATACGAAGCACATCTTCACATCTTCATGTTACACACATCAAGAAGCAGAAGGTTGAGACAAACAGTTTAAGGTCCTCGGTGTGCTTTAAACAAAATGCTTGGCAGATCTAGCAATAGCTTGAAACGCAGCGTCTTCATGGAGGCGTTGATAGCGTTGAATGTAAAAATACACTTTTCGAGAGGTAGAGTAACACGTCTTTGAAAAAGAGTAAAACACTTGGTTTGAATAATGGCTCCGTGAACAAACCTGCCACTGTTTGATATCTAAAGGGTGTGTGTGTGTGTGTGTGTGTGTGTGGTTTCTAATACTATATGACCATCTGACAGGCAGTGCTAGTTGAACCTTTACTCGAATACAAACGTGTACAACATGGACTCTACTCAGGTAGATTTTTAGGTATATTAACAGTTGTTCGAGTGTATTTGGTGTTTCATTTCACTTTTTTTCTTGCAAGAATGAAAAATTTCCATTAGTGAATAGGAAAATTGAGGAATTGAGGGGAAGTGGTTCATCCTACGCTGATCACACAGAGGCTTCGCTATGACGAGGGCTAACATTTATGGGAGTGTACAAACGTTTCTAATAGCAAATCTTTGAAAGAAGGTGGCTTCTGTCTTGATGACTGTTGCATTAGATTTCATCACAGGACCTCTTACATCAGGACCTGATTTATAGCTTGTAATATGTTTTGTGCCACATGTAAAGTACTCGGCAAATAAAATATTTGCCGAGGATAAATGTATCCCAGATCTGCTTTCCTTTGGCACAGCCTACAAATTAGGGTCACATTGACACAGAAGTTATTTATAGATTTATGTGTTGGATGACATGAATTACTGCAGGTCTTTTTTTTTATAGGAAACCCTTCAGGAGGCAGATTGTTTAAGCTGCTCTTCTCGTTGCAGCACTTTTTGTATCTGTATGTGATAAACCTCCAGTGGGAGTACTGTCAGTCTCACCCAGAAGCAGAGTATTATTGCAGTTCTAACAACTACAGGTAATATTCTTCTGAAACTTTCTTTTATGTTTTAAAAATGGAGACTTTAAGCTAAATAGTTTAGAAGTAGGACCTTGAATATTTATTTTTATATATGAACCATATCCAGAAGGCTTTAGCTGTTCTTTCAGGGCTTCATATGAATGAAATATTTGGTTGATATATGATATTAAAGAATTCCGATTGGGGCCAAAACACTCTGATATGGATAGGTGTCCTCACATAAAGTACAGGTGATGTTCATCATAGTTATTGTGAATTTGCATAGATGCGAGTGCAAGAACTGGGCCTCTGATGTAACAGCAGGATGGACAGCTGCTTAACAACCCCCACATACCCTAACCCCCACAGGGTTGTCCTAATTAACGGAGGGAAAGAAAGCGCACCCATTGAGGGTGTCGGGGTGAGAAGGGGCAGCACTCGGCTGTGCGCTCACACCTCCTCTCCTGCCTGAAAGCCCACCACAGCTGGAGCCACAGCCAGCCGCACAGATACACTTTCCCTCTGCATGTCTCACTCTGTTTGCTGCTGTCACACCTTTATTTTAACATATGCTCACACGACCCCTGTAATCATCGAATCCTTCCCCGCACCGGTTTGATTTAAGCCAAATATGTTACTTTTATTTATTGATTTGTATTTCCTGTTTTATTGCCTCAGATCTGGTTATAAAAAAATGAAAATTTCAGCTGACTATGAAATAGACTTTTTATTTATTTTAGTTTCGGTCATCATTCCCAACAGCACTGATAACTCACCAATCATAATTAGATTCTTTGAACCTGGCAGGATCACTGTGACCAGCTGATCTGAAGCTCACAGAGTTAGATAGCCGGTTTAACTAGCTTATGTAAACCAGGTCTAAAAAGCTCCACTCCAGCTAAATTATAGCTTTTTCTTTCAGGCCCTCAGTGTCACTGGGAATAGTGGGTCTTGGAGCTCACGATAGTGTGGGGACTTTTGAATGTTTTCAAATATTTGGTTAAAGGATGGGTTTAATTAGGCAGTATTTGTGTGATATCCTTCCTGTCTTTGTGTTTTCAGTTTTATTTTCTTTTTTAACTTCTCTTGCTAGACATCTGTTAGCTCTCTTAGCTACTAGCCAGCTAACGTGATCTGAAGTTCCACTGAGAAAAAATAATGCATCCAAAGAATGCTTTGAAAAACCCTCTAATCTCTCGTTAGAGAAACTCATTGTGGCTTCGTGTTTTTATTTTTGGACTGGACAGTTGTGTAACTTCAAATAGAAATTTTCAAATTTAGTTAAAACACAACGGTTCCCAGACAGGATGTGATGCAGTACATATAGTGGAGCATTACTAATGAGCTCCAGGAGCAAGCTTAACTTTTTAAATCAAATCCTGGATGCTACAACATCTACTATTTGTAGAACATTTTCCACTTTTAGAGTAAGTTTAAAGTTGCCAGTTGAACTTTCCGTAAACTCTCTTCTCTGCTATCAGCGTGTACTCCTATCTCACAATGATGTCATTTTTGGATGAGCTGCTGACCCTTTAGACATGCATAATTACTGACTGTGCACACTAATGTCCCGAAGTACACGTAGATCTGTCTCCGTGTCTGTTCGCACTGACTGTGTGATTTATTACACTTGACACTCAGTCGTTCTAAAAGATGTGTGCTGAATGACAACAGCTTCTCTCTCCTCTGAGAGGCGATGACGAGAGGCTTCAGACTTTTCAAGGTCACGATTTCCCTCCCGCAGTATTGCTGTCTGAGCAGATCCGTCCTATCAGCCACTTTTTATTACATCACTTTGAATTAGTGTGTGCATGTTTGTGAAGTGCACTATGGATGGACCCTGGATGTCATCTAGGACATCACTATTCGCTGTGCATGTGTAAGTGTCGTGCACACTGTCCTCCCTTTGCCTCATGACTGTACATTCAGAGCTTTTAAACTCTCTCCTGGCAGTGAAGCAACAGCTCGTCACAGAGCCGCCAAATGAAGACAGATGGTGGATGGGAGTTGACCCTCGACCCCGGTGATTAGATATGGGCGCTGTAATTGGCCGGCTGTGTTTTCCATCAACAGGCATTACAGCCCACTTTGCCGGCCAGCGCCATTAGTGGCTCTGCTATTCCTGGAAGCACCTGGAAGCAGCAGAGCCCCTGTGCCTGCTCTCCACAGCTCTAAGGTCATCTCTGTGTCTTTATTATCAGCATCACTCCATATCAGTGAATGATCACTCAGCAGTCAAGTAAAACATGCAGAGGATCATGAAAACTGTATCGAAAGGAGTGCTTGTAAGAGACATTTTACTCCCCATTTCTTAAAAGTGCATTGACCAAGAAATTTATGATAGTCCAGACTGCTGCTCCCATTTGTCATCTTTCCCAGGTCCAGAGCACCTGTATGTCAGAGACCTCCACATGCACTCTTTGTACTTTCTAAATAGACATGTCTTAAGAACAAAATATATTGTTGCCTGTACTGAAAGTAAGGCCAATGCTCTAGAAACACTGGCACAAAATACAGTTATTTGCCACAACCTGTATGTGTGTAGTGTCTGATTACTGAAGACTTTGCTTTTTCAAACTGGAAGTAATGGTCACGGGGTGGATCTGACAGTGATTGCATTCGCATGCATTTTTGATGAAGCTCTGACAAAGTCAAAATAATAAACATCTTAGCACAAATGTGCGGAGGATGTGACGGAGGGAGTTATGGTGACATCAGCATGAAAGCAAAGTGTTGGGGTTATAATGACCAATAAGACTGCACGCTACCACAGAGGCAGTGTTTGCCACAGTAATTTTATCAGCATTGTTTGTGCACAACTATCATTATCTGATGTTAACCTCAGTGAATAGATTGAAATATAATTGGCAGCTACAGAAATGTGGCTGTGATGCAGGCTTTGTTTTGTCAGTGCAGTGTCAGTGTAAGTAGGAAGCAACATGTCACAATTGCATTCGATGGTAGAGAACATCTTGTTTTTTTATTTCTCTACCAGCAAAAACTCTCAACTATCAAAACACCTGGACCGGGATCAGATATCTGTGCTGTGAACACGATGGGCTTGACCTCATGTCCAAAGTTCTCGAGAACTTTGATGTTTCTTGATAAAAAACACCTCCAGATATTTCACTGGAAAATTCTTTAGTTTTGAGAAAATTTGTCAAGCAATAAACAAGTGTCCAAAGAAAGCAACAATGTAGAGTGATTTGGTTTTTTCTTACACCAAAACAATTGCAAAATCGTGTAGGTCTGTCCCAAATTCAAGGATGTATGGTCAAAAGTTCAGCTAAATATTGAAAATCAGCATCAATACATGCAAAGAAACAACAAAACATGGATTGTGTTGATGATGACATAACTACAACACAATTTCAAGGTTCCAGAGGGATTTGGCCTGCACCATTGACGAACCTGTCACTCTCTCGTGTGCTTTTGTAATGGCTGGGACTTGAGCTCTGGTGACCAAGGAAGATGATCTGTGTGCTCAGTCTATCTTTGCTACACTTTTGCACTACAAAATAGCATTTACAGGCCATATTTTGTTGCTAGATGCTGCTTCTTTGCTCACTAGTTCTAAGAGCTTCAGAAGGTTCAGATCCTACGCACACGGATTTTCTCTTATTATCTCTTAACTTGAATTCTCCTCCCATCAGTACTGTGTCCTCACTAGAGTGTGCCAAAATGAGTGTGCCAACAATACTGGCCACTGAAATTTGATATAGTGATTATGGACGTTGCCCTCTGTAGAGTTTTCCATTAGCTGATACTGTTAGCTTGTTATGGAAAAATGTGAACTTTTATCCCTGTGCTGTAAAATGAAGAGCATGTTGGGCGAGCTGTGTATCACTCAAGCCTGCCTAATGGCACATGGGCTGGTGTGAGGTCTAGCAAAACGTTATGCGGCTGTTGATCATTGAGTATTGTGCACAGGTTTCCCAAGCTGAAACTGAAAAGAGGAACTTGGATTTAAAGAGTAGTGAAGGCATTCCAATTTAAAAGAATCCCTCTAAAATGACAAAGATGCATGTTATTTCTTAATTTAATAACATGTAATAATGTTCTCATTACAAGACAACGCACCGGCACATTCGTTCGTATTTTACGGAGAGGTTGGCACCTTTTGTTTCAGTGTGTGTCTTACACACAATGGTTTCTCTGATTGTGTGCATTGACACCGAAGCTTAGACTATCTTCCCTCTCTCTCCCCTATCACACACACACACACACGCACACACTGCAGCCGCTGGCTGTATTTTAACATGCAACTACTCAGAATCAGCTTTTCACCAGGGAATCAATGATTTGTCCTTGTCACACGGAGGTTTCTGTTGTATTGCACATTTGACTATGGGACTAAGTGACTGCTGCCTTGCATTGCTATCTGCTGTTTCAAAACCTACACCACCCTGTCACGCACCTTTAAGTTCTAAAGAGGATCTTTTTTTGTTACTCGAAGCCTAATGCTAAGTTGAAATAAATGACTAAATGACACGAGAGAAGCTTGACACTGGATTCCAGAGCTCTCTGCGACACGGTGATGACGAACACCCAACCTGCTGAACAAAGCCAGAGAAAGAGAGAAAAAGCTCGACTCATGGGAGGAATGGATGATGAGGGAGACAGAGCAGGTGGGAGGGGATGAAGAAAAAAAGGCAGACAGATAATAGGCCATTGTCTGCCTGGTGTCTGCACCTCCATCATCAGTCAGCCGCTCTCCTCACTGGCTACCTACAGATACACATAGATGATGAAACTCAGTTGACACACTCACAGACGTCCATCCCTCCCATCACTGATTCTGTTCCTGCACCTCCCTCTCTCGCCTGTCTCTCTTTCTGCGACTTCCATGCACACTCTGAGCGGAGCAGGTCAGATTCAGTTTTATATATAGCTAACGAGGCCTTATGGCAACGTCTACAGCCTGCCTTCTTGACAATTAGAAATGCCACTCAGGAAAAGTGCAGAAGGAGGAAAGAAATTCCACACAGATTGTTACTGGGATTATCCTTCAGTCCACACTTAATAATGGCCAATCTCACTCTACACAAGAGATATTTAAAGTTGAAAGTCAGAGCCCCATGAGTGGTCTTGACTTGGTAATCACACGGCTGCTTTGTCTCAGCCTGTGTGATAGACTGTGACATGTTAGGGTTTCATAACAAAGTACAAACGTTCTTCAGGCAGACTCATTAATAAGGTCACATGAAACGACTCCTGATGTCTGATAACCTAAACCAGTATCTAGAGGTAAAGACTTTAGTTGTCCTGCTCTGTAGGTTTTAGAGTAGTTATCAATCAGATGTCAACTAAAAACATCCTCCATATAATATGGTAACTGGATTGGATGCAGATGTTTGGGATGTCACAGTTTACTACATCATTGCTTGCTATACTGCTGTAATACCTTCGTGCTTCTTTGTTTTGTGACCACATCTGTGAAGTAGAAGTCTAAAATAAGATGACAGGCACACAAACAACCGGTGGTTTTCACAAAACCCATCCAGACTTGCAACAAACAAGCAGTCACTGCGATAACACACGTGACACTAACCATAAGTTTGCATATATAACACTGACTTGTCTGCCAAGACCCACCGACTACAAACAAATAATGAAACTGCCAACGGTGACTATTTGTAAAAGTTGTGCCTTTTGAAATGTGTTAGACATTTTTGTGTTTTGTGTGACACAACTTTTGCTTGGAAGACAAATGTTTGCTTTGAAGATGAAAATACTCTCACATGTTGTGTTGGGTTGTGAAGGTTCACTACAACTTGGAGAGTAAATTTTAAGTGTTTGTAGAGAAGTCGGTGTCTTTTGGGCGACTGCAGCAGTCTGCTAGTGACTAAAACAATCACATGAGGTTTCTGGGGCAGCACCCTCCATGTAACTGCTCTCACCGGGACAGCCAGACACCACATCGCACATCTTTCCCTAGCGATCGGAAGCTGTCAGTCACTAGTCTTGTGTGACTGAGGTTGTGGGTCTGTTTGGTTTCCACTAACGACTGTCTTCACAGGCTTGTTGCTGACTGTACTGTTTGTTTTTGGCCTGATGTTAGATTACCTTAAAGGTGTTTTTTTGGTTTGGTTGTGGCCAGCTATTATTGACATTTGTTTGTCATTGTCACTACCCGATCCGTACCACGCATGCGCAAATCTTACGTCACTTCCTCTCTCTGTCAACATTGCGACATTCAATATATTTGAATGACAGGGTTAGTGGTCAGTTAGCTCTTAGCATTTCTCGACATCTCTGCCTATTTTTCGACTGCCCGGGACATTTAAATAATGGATACCTCAGTATACAAACTCTTCTCCTCAACGGAGAGCTTCCCCCAATTGAATAACAGCGCTGTAAAATAAGAAGAATGGCGCCTAATTACAGACTTAATAATACAGCGTTAGTAATATGTCACGTGAAGATTCATAAGCCAGATTAAGTGGTTACTGACAATTAAAAGTGATAGCGGACATCATTATCACTATTCTAATCAATCCTCTCCACTCAGACAAGCATAAACACACTCGAGTATCACTAAATATAATTTAACACGTACACAAACACGATTTGTAATGACGCTAGTTCAGTTTACAATAGGGTTCATTCGCTCGGTCAGCAGGTGGCGCTATCTTTGTATACTGGGGAGAAGACTACCATTAAACCAAACAGAAGAAG
>VUQR01028868.1:5921-17326 GCA_015108515.1 Hemichromis elongatus
GACAACATCTCCCACCCCATGCAGGAGACTCTGACAGCCCTGAGCAGCTCCTTCAGTGGCTGCAGCGCCACCATGTGGGATGGAGAGATTTCACAGGTCTTTCCTCCCCACTGCTGTCAGACTGCACAACAAAGACTGCAGCTGATCAAACACTGAAACCCTCACATCTGCAATAAGACTGCTAGAAGTGCAATACTTTTATTCAGTTGTATATAGCACTTGTATTCCATTTTATTATATTGTATATATTATTCTATTTTATTCTATTCTGTGAATATCTTATTCTTCCTACTGCTGTAACGATACAAATTTCCCACCTGTGGGACTAATAAAGGTCATCTTATCTTATAACATACCAAGTGTGTCATTGTCATTTTTGAAGTGAAATGTGAAGACAAATATAGGGTGTCTATTAATTTAAACACTGTAATAAAAATAAATAAACAAATATTGTCGTCTTTGATGATCATCATAGAGAAAAGAGAAAGAGTAAAAATAAGAAACATTGCTGGATGAGCTCCACCGACTCATGATCAGTAAGCGAGCAGCACTGTGTTAAAAATTCATTACATTTTCTCAAAAGAAACCACATGTGCTTTTATGGAGAAAAAATAAAACAGCAAAACTTGCAACTCCCATCTATTCTTTTTTATTTATTCTTTTTTTCAACTTTTTTTTTTTTTAATGTTTAAAAAAACCAAAACAAAACAAAACAGTGAAACCTAAATAAAAATGGAAGGAATATTATTAGCACTTTGGCGACAGTGGGAAGGAAAAACTCCCTTTTAACAGGAAGAAACCTCCGGCAGGGCCAGGCTCAGGGAGGGGCAGGGCCAGGCTCAGGGAGGGGCGGGGCCATCTGCTGCGACCGGTTGGGGTGAGAGAAGAAAAGAACAGGATAAAGACATGCTGTGGAAGAGAGACAGAGATTAGTAGCAGGTATGATTGAATGCAGAGAGGTCTGTTAACCAGTGTTAGGCAAGTTACTATGAAAAAGTAATTAATTATAGTTACTTCTTCAAAAAAAGTGACCGAGTTAGTAACTGACTTACAAGATTCTGAAAGTAATTAATTACTGTGAAAGTAACAATACCTACATTGCACCTTTAAAAACTATTTACTTTGACTTGTTTGATCTCATTCTTTTCAGCACAACCTCACATGTCTGAATTTAAGGTTATGTTTTCATTTTGATTTACTGTATTAACACAATTGATCTAAAATTAGACAAAAAACAAAACAAAATCTGAGTAGGAAAAGTTACAGTTGTTAGTGTAACAACCACAAACATGTTTAATGAATCATCTCATAACTTTAAATGCAAATTGTCACTTTTAAAATCCTATACACAAGTTTTGCAAACAACAAAGTTATTGGGAGCCGTTTGTAGTGGATCATAAATTTGATTAGTTTCTGAGTTATACATCTTTGTTCCCTATATTTCATGTCATGCCTTTATTATTGTTTTATTTGTTGTTTTGACGGTCTTGTTGTACGGAATGAGAGTAGTGAGAGTTTTGCTGGGTTAACTGTGCATCAATCCGTTGGTAATGCCTCAGGGCTCCAGTAGGTGGATTTGCGTGTCTCCTGCTTCACTCGAGATGAGTGAGAGCGAGAGCTGTCCATGTCGTGCTTTCACCTCTCCTCACTATTTCCCCTGTTTAAGGGAACAACACATTTACCTTTTACCCCCTTTTTTATAACCATTTCAAACTATGTACAGAACAATCAGCTGTTCTGCATTAAATAAGATGCCACAAATTATTTGTGCCTCTCCAAAAAAATTATTTGCCACTAAAAAAGGAAAACATCACAGCCTGATACCTGCAGGTCTGACAGCAGGAGGTGAATCACTCCTCCTGTTTTCTACCTGGAGACAGCATCGCCTCCTTGTTCTGACACAACACAGAACTATCCACAACACTACACACTAACTACACACTCCAAACACGCTAAACGTCACAAATCTCTCACATCTCAAAACTCCCGCTCTCCCTCACCCCTAAAACTTCCTACTCTTCATAAACAGCTGTGTTTAATGACGACAATACTTAATCCTAAATCAGGAATATTATGTTATCATGTACATGTTGGTCAGCTGTCTTGTGGCAACTGACGAATTGAAACAAGAGCGTGCTGTGTGTGCAACTGCACGACAAACATTACCTGTGGTTTTATTTAATAATAATAATAATAATTATTACCAACACAACTCACATTTTGTAACATTAAGGAACATAAAAATAATGTAATAAATTAAAAGCAATGAACTGTTTATTTAAACATGTCAACTCAAGTTCTCAAACGTCAACAAATAGTATAAAATAAATAAAATAATGTATCACAACTTAGAAAAATATTACATAAAATAAACAAGGGTGGGAATTTAAAGCATTAATTGTGATTACTTAATTTGAAAAAAAAAAAACATACAAAAAATTAACACATTTAATTGAATGATGCATTCCAAGCAAAGGGGAACTTTCGTCAATGCACGATTTCCTGGTATACCGATTACACTGATGCACACAGCGTGTTGTTGGGACTGATTAGATCCAAATTTCATTTCAAAACACTGCCCGACGGAAGCCTTGATAAAAATGTGATTTTGTGCAAAAAGAAGTTTTCATACCACAGAAGCGCTTCAGCCTCACGGTACCGTCGAAATACAAAACATGTAGCAGCGAGCACGGAAACTGTGGGAACTGTTAGCGCTAGCAGTCCGAGTACCAACAAAAGGTGTCGGCAGCCCAAACTTGATGAAATGACGCGCTTCAGGACCAAAATTAGTAAGTCAACATCGAATAAACTCACAAATTCTCTGTCAAAATGAATCGCTCTGGACTGTAGACCACTATCAGTGGTAGAAGATAGAGGGATGGGAAGTATGCTACAGTTAGCATCAGGTGATCCAACTGTCCAGCTCCTGGTCCGAGAGACTGTTTCACTCAAATTCAACAGCTTTGAGTTTACAATATTCATGTCCATGGCTATTATTTGATTCTTTCGCCTACTAAAACCCTTTAAAATAAAAAATAAAAACATTTGCACGTTGGGGCAATTTTTTATATGCGATTAAATGTGATTAATTAAGATTAATTCATTACAAAGCCTTTAATTAGTAAGATTATTTTAATCAAGTCATAGCATAAAACAAATAATTAAAGAAACATTTTTTAATACACAAATATTTTCATACCTGCAATATAGAAATACAAACATGAGCTGTGTGGGTTGTGCATCTGCTAGGCACACCACTGCACACCATTAACAAAGCAAGGCAGACTTTTCTTTTACCCACTACTCATACCAGGCTAACTTAGCATGCAAGCATTAGTTATATCAGATAAAACTTGTTAGAAACTTCTGTTAACAAACTCGTCCTCACACCGGATGAGTCAGACATTAAGTAGAACAAAGTACTGCATTTGGTCAGATTCAAATGACAAGTAATGGCCTTAAGAAACTTTAATCAGCAGAGAGCAATGTGACAGTTATCTACCTGCCCATGCTAGAAAGAACTGTAACCTAGCACACATACACACCTCTACATCATCACACGGTGCACAACCACACACAGACTCAACATATAGGCAGGAGATTAAAACCCAAAATATTTTGCTGTTTACATTACTGGATTATTTATTTTATTTTGTCCTAATACATTTTGTCACAATGTAAATACAATTGTGTCAGACTCGAACGTCAAGGAAGGTGGTAGGGAAGCAGACGCAGACGTTTTGGGTTTCCATCGGTGAGCAATTTATTTATAGTAAACTTCCCCCCCAAAGTAAATCAAATAACAAAAACTCACCTGGTCATGGCTCTGGTCATGGCTCACCTCTCCTCTCTCATCTGATTCTGGCAGAGACTGGCTTCATATAGGGCCATCAATTCCCTTCAATTAGACCAGCCAGTACCACTCAGTTGAACTGAGGGATCTAAAACTCTACACAGATCATTAAAAGACACAAAACCTCATCACACTTCTGACTGGCACATTTACACAACTAAATGGCTCCATCTACAAAACAAAAGATTCAACAAACCCCTTCAGACCTAAAACAAACAAAAGGAAGCATTTCTATGGAAAAAGAAACCCTTCCACTTGGTTTGACCTGCTGATGTCGCATGTGACATCATCAGGACTTAAAATGAGGAAATGCTAGGCGGGCGTTTCCCCACACCTGACCCTTATGAAGAAGAAAGAAAAAGTAAGTATGAACAAATGACTTAATCTGTAACCCAATAAACTATAAAGAAACATGTAACTGAGTATCTGCATTAATTTGCAGAAGGTTTGTTTTGCCGGCAACAGAACGCTTACACAAACAAACCGGGATAGTTAGTGCAGCAATGTTACTTGACAAAAAGCAAATCATAGCAAACAATTGGAGACAGAATAATGTTTATACTGTGCACAAAAAAGATCAACACATATGGGACAAATGGAGAGCATTGCAATTGCTCAACCACTTTGTCACAACAATTCAATTACTTCACAGGTACCGTCTCAGAAAGACACTGAATGGGTGGGGCTTGATTTAAACCAGAATTAGTTTAGTGTTGTCTTGATGCGTGCTCAATCATCCAGGTAAGGAAATGTGAAAAAGCTGATTCTGTTCATCTGGACATAACGTGGGAGAAATGTTTCGTCACTTCTTCAGCTGACTGCAGGTTTCCCCAACCTTATAAACAATTCATTTGCACATTGACCGAGACTAGCACCACTGATTAACAATGGGCTACGAGGTCAGTTTCATAACGTTCCTGATGTGGAAGCAACTGTGAAAACAGATGTGTCTGCATGCAAAGCCCCCACCGTGGGGTATGGAGGAAGGTACTCACAGCACTTAGTAACAGCAACATTATCATCCTTCCAGCAGACAAGGGTAGGCGCACACCTCTGCTAAACTAGAAAGACTATCAAAAAGCACGGCTGGCTTTTCCACCTTCAGCACCCGAACACCACAACTTTTCCAGGTTGCTGGCTGGACATCATCGGCGTGCGGTTGGCCTTTGGATCTGCGTCACCTATGCCGCCGCTGGCTCTGCGGTCAGCCTCCCAAGCTGTTCTCAGCTGCCTTCTGCGTGGCCATCCTTCGGATTCGCCTCGTCCGTGGTGTAGCCTCCCGCACGGTCGGCCTCCTGAACTATTTTTGTGTTGGAGAGTTGTACCATCAGCCGTCGCGTCGGCCCCCGGAACTGTTTTTTGGACTCTGTGTTCCTGAATGCATGGCTGACCCAGCCTTTCCGTTCGGTTTTGACTTGTGCTGCTGGGATTTTGACTTTGTGTACTGTTTCCTGGTGTCCAGCGTCTGTTGTTTTACACTCTTACCTGGTTTGTTTCTGAACTCGGGGGTTTCCGCTTCACTCATTACCCTTGAGTGTATTTAAGTCCTCTGTCTCATCTTGTTCAGCGTCGGGTTGTCTGTTGTCTTCATGTCGAGTACTTCACGTTCAAGGTTTTACATGCTGCTGTTCAATTTTCAAATGATCAAATTTCAAACATTTGATAAGGTGTTCTTTTTGAATCAAATTTGGATTTATGAGACTTGCAAATCATTAAGTTTTGCTTTGATTTATATTTTATACAGAGTGGGGAGTGAAGGTTGGCTGAAACGAGCTGCTGCAGCTCAGTGCTGGTTCTGATAAAAATGTGTCACAATACAAAAGGTATCACAGTTTGTTGTTTGTGGGGCGGCATAGCCAAAGACCTGCCAGCATGCCTATAATGACTGTCCACCACTTAAAGGTGGACTGTTCTGATGAATGTTCCCTTTTTCATGTGGATGGCCGAGAGCTTTGTGTCACTTACCCTGGAAACACAGTCTGATGCTTTGGGCCAAGCTCTGCTAGGAAACCCCAGCAGAGCTTGGCTGCAGAAACCCAGTATTTCCAGTCACCACGGTTGATTATAGAACAATGCAGTGCGGCTTGTGTGTAACCCCATGTGGATATTACTTTGATATGTACTCTAGGCGCCAGATGTCTACTTTATATTTGGATTTACGATTGAGATGTTTGGTTTATAATTCATAGATGCTCATGAGTTACATAATCGATCTTTTCAGGTTTAAAACATTTAGGTTATGTTTACGTAAGGTAATGAAATAGCCCTGTGTGTGATAAAAGAGGGGCCCACCACTTTAAGCATGTGAGTGCAATGGCAGCATGAAAACCTGTGTGGTTTAAGAAGAGGAGGAGCATGGACGGAGACGTTAGGAGTACACAGGTTTTTCTGGATAAATGTCTTGTTCTTTGGAACATTCATGCTTATTTTGGAAGGAGTTCATTGTTTTATTACAAACTAAGTCAAGTCACAATTCAACCGGAAATATTTCTTGTTGGAAACCAGAAGCACGCTTCAGCCAGATTCCTTTTTTTGAACTTGGTCTATTGGAACTTTCCCTACGTGCACAACCTACCTAAACATTGCTGCAGACCACGTGCACCCTCTCATGGAAACTAAACTCCTTGGCTAATTTCACAATAGTCAAAATATAACAATAATGATATTGTGCCTGATTGGTATGAGTACAACTCTATTTACCATATAAATTGTGAAAAAACAATCCACAATATTCACTGGGAGCGTGTTCTTGATTTGGACAAACCTAAGTGGAAATAAAGTTTATCATATACAAAACGAAAGCAGAAGAAACGTGTCCAACATTTCTGTTTCGTGGCGTGTCCACAGCTCGTGTGTGGATGGACACATGCAACCACACAGTAACTGATCAGCACGAGCTGGCTGCCAGACACGAGCCCACAGGTTCCCCAGGCTTGTGACAAAATCGTTGCTTGCATCTTTATCTTTTGTGCGCGTTCCCGTATTTCCTTGAGGCGCGCATAGGATGGAAGTGTGCGCGCGCTTGGCACGGAGCCGCGCACTCCAGCCCAAACCCGTAGTAAAGCAAATCTCCAAACTAGACATGGCGGCGGATCCTCAGCCGGACTGGCTCTCCTGCCTTCCCTCTTCTTGGAGTTATGGGGTGACTCGGGATGGACGCATATTCTTCATCAAGTAAATATGACGCGGATACACGGATTTATGGATACCTACTGCTTTTTTCTCCGACGCATTCTTGTTTGGGTTTTTTTTCGGGTTCTCTGTTCACCTCTCCCTCCCCCGTTTTCTTTCACCAACAGCGAAGAAGCAAAGAGTACAACCTGGTTGCACCCAGTTACAGGAGAAGCTGTCATCACGGGGCACAGGAAAACCCCAGGTAATAGAGGATGTTTTTCTACATTCCTGCGAAAATCCGTGCACGCACGCACGCACGCACGCAAGCAGCGCCGAGGAAAGGTTATGTGCGCGTCACGGTGGAAAAAAGGGGCGACAAGTTGCGAGGAGAGCCGTGAAAGACGACGGGGGGAGATTTCTTCTCTGCAGCAAAGCAACAGTCGCCCCGCTCCCCTGTCGGACCGTTGCGCACCGCGTCCCCCTGCCATCCCCACCCCACTTACTCCACCTGGACACTTTGCGACACACTTTTTAAAAGTTATGTCACGTAGGCTTTTGCCGATTTCCAAGCAGATTCCCTGCAGTGACATTTGATACAAACCCCGCTTTGCTGCAGAAACCCAGTATTTCCAGTCACCACGGTTGACTATAGAACAATGCGGTGCGGCTTGTGCGTCAGCTCAGAGACGATATTGCCCCCAAATTTGCACATCTGCCGTGGGGAGAAGGTTTGCATTGAGTGCGTGCACATCAATGGTGTATTCCACCAGCTTGATACTGAGCAGGCAGACGCAGACAAAATGATACGTTCTGCAAGAGGGAGGGGGGCGGGATTGATTTAAAAGGGGGCAATCCAAACGAGATATGGCAGAAGAAGTGTGTTGCTTTTCCTGTGTTTGATTCGCTGCCTCTATGTACCGTTCCTTATGTTCCTACTGTCTTGTCTTGTTTTTTTCCCCCTCCCTGTCCTCACAGATTTACCAACAGGATGGGAGGAAGGATATACATTTGAGGGCGCTCGCTGCTTCATCAAGTGAGTTGGAATGTGTGGCATGGAAAAAACATAGATAGGAAGACACTGATGGATGCAGAGAGGGATGGAGACGGGTTGGGTGGCTTGTCTTGGGCAGTGGGCTGCTGCTTTGTTTGGTTGGTAGGCTCTAAGATTCCCTCCGCTCTTCAACACCCACCTCTCGGCCTGTCTGCCATTCTGGAGGAATTCACAAATACTCCTGTTTACCGGCCCTGTAGTAGGCATCATTACCCACACATGTAGAAAACTGATGTGACCTCTCTGTCTCTGTCTCATAAACACACTCACTCAAGTGAAGGGATTTACCCAAGAACAAGTCTGTACTGTTAGAGGCACAAGTTTGACAAGCAAGGGTGACTCAGACACTGCTCCACTGTGCCTAACAGGCTCTACTTGTCGGCGTGCTGTGTGTCTGTTTTTGTATGTGTGCACCATCTCCAGGTTTATAACTGACTCCAGCAACCTGTGAGCTTTTTGCACGCACATTAGTGTTTGGTGGGTTTGTCTGGCAGCTCTCAGATCATCACAGATACACTTGGATTTTCTTCTACCTATTTTCACACTGGCTTCGCTGTGGCTGCTGCTGCTATCTGTGGATATTTTGAAAGCAGCAGCTGACACACGCGGTGAGCTAATATAGCCGTTCTATAAATACACCAAACCTGGTGCTTATTTGTATATATCCATGCATGCAGAGTATACCCATACACATGTTCAGTGTATTAATGCATGCACATGGACATGTAAGCCTACAAGCACAGCTGCATGTGTTAAGCGTTACATGCTTGCACAGTCAGATAACTGTAAATGCATCCAGAGCATTTTAAAGAGTGTGGGATTAGACCAGGACACAGACCCGGGTGTGTGTAGTCGGTGCTTGGATTGGGAACCTCCGTGAGGAGTTGGGGGTTACATACATGCTTTTACATGTGATAGGAAAGCAAAGAACACGTGCATATATTCTGCCTTTCATTGTTTCTTGGGCATGGCATATGCCTCTAATGTTGTCTGATTATTACTGACCTTTCGTTTGCTTATGCAGAGCTATCGAGCTTTTCAAACTGGCATTTAATGTCTTAGCCAAATTAAAGTGATATCTAAAAGATAATTTTCCGTGACAGTCATTGGAATGGAATCACTGCGTTGGTACCATCATACTCTACCCAAGTATTATCTTATCTTTGAATTAGCTTCTGTTGTGTTGTTCACCATTTGGAACATCTGCAAAATACTGAAACAATCTCAAGAGTCAAAAAGAAGGTAAACAGCCGGGTTCTCACTCCACCTGAGCACTCGACACACTTTTTATACAACTGGCCCCATTCATCACCTAATCATACAAAGCACGTTTTTCTGCTGAAGTGCTTTCTATCAGACATGCACACTCATTCATACTCCAGCAGATGTATCGGAGAGCAACATGGAGTTAGTATCCTACCCAAGGATATTTGGCATGCAGACTGGAGCAGCCAGACATCAACAGACACAAACTCAGGACAGTGGAACGCAGGATATCTTATGTCTTATTCTTTCTCATATACAACAAGAAGCAGTCCACGTGGGGGGCGTTTTTCAGAACGTATAAATCCCGTGGCCCGCGTGGCTAAAGTTGACCCCAGCTGGAGCTTTTTTTTTCCCCTACAAAAGATCAGTTGTTTTATTTATAAAGCACAACCATCGCCTCAAGGCGCATTGCTTTATAAGGTAGACCCTACAATAATACTTGCATTAAATAATGTAACCTAATTGTAGGTTATTATCCTACTGTTGCACTGTTTAACAGGTTTAAAAAAAGACTAAAGAATGAAGCAAAGTGTATAACTTACTACCGTTTGACCTGTTTGGCTAAGATTTGTCCAATTATGTATACTGATTAAGGATTATTATGGGCTGGATCAAATGTGAATGTGGTTCTGTAATCACAAGCTGGTAGTGAGAATACAAGTTTCCAGTGTCTCGCGTTCTCTTGGCACCTCCTGTGTGTGCAGAGGTGCATCTGGTGTACACAGCTCTGGTGTACTCTTCACAGTAAGCATTGTAATGGATTATTAGTGCTATATTCATTGATTGCAACTAAGAATTTAACCTTGGCCTACTTGGGCTTACTTGGACAGCACCACGACTTTGTGCTAGATAGCTGTCAGGGTAGACTCAGTTTAAAGTTGTATCCGTGTGATTCATAAATATTTGTTTTGTCACAGGTCGTTAGCCAAAAAGGCTCAGGGTGCTGAAGAACGTGTCAACGGTAACAGAGGAGTACAGCTCTGTCTGTGCATCAAACAGAAATCTGAACTTTCTGGACAACCTCAGCTTGGCTTCGGTCACACTATATTTAAACAAACACTAAAGATTTACTTTCCTGGACAACGCAGCAGTTGTGTGTACCAATATAGCCATATATAAGTATAAGTAGTGATCACAGGTGGAAAATTTCATTGGATATTAGGCCATAAAAAACAACTCCTCTGGTTTTCTAGAAGTTGTTTTACTCAGCTGAAGGAGCAGATTCATGCGGCCACATTCACAGTCATGAATACAATGAGATGCATTTGACACAGAGCAGTCACGCTACATCATCACCACTTCTTCGAATCCCCCACATTCCTCTCAAATTCCTCCTCGGTCACTTTCCTATTAGTCCATTATTGGGAGCGTTGCCTCACAGCTCACTTCACATCTGTGGCGTTGAAGGACATCTCTGCTGTCTGAGTTTGTGATGTAGGTGATTATCCCCAGGTCGAGCTTTTCAGGGTCAAACACCTTCTGCTTGGTTTAATCTCCAACTTTCCATTTTGAATGTGTTTATATCCTCATATTTATAGTTAATTGACTTAGGAATTCTTTTAAGCCTGAGGTGCAGACATGTTGGATTACCTGGAAACAACCCTGATACTTTTATTTACTTGCATCTGCAGAGGACTAGCTTATTTGAAGAGTTTCAGAGGTCATCACAGCACAGAAACAGCTTTAGTGAAGGTTACCAATGATCTTCTTATGGCCTCTGACAGTGGACTCATCTCTGTGCTTGTCTTGCTAGACCTCAGTGCAGCGTTCCATACTGTTGACCATAATATTCTATTAGAGCGATGGTTACTTATTCAGGTGCAACTCCCATTCTGCATTAGGGAGACATTCAAAAAAATAATCTTTTGAGTCTTTGCTGAGCTTTTTCATTGTATTATGGTCATCATGTCTGTTATCCACAACTGAAAGGAAGGAGGAGTGGGGGACTTCCCTCAGGATTAGTCTCTTGGCAGCAATCAGACCTGGTTCCGATGGCCGCTACACTGTGGCCAGGACTGACCCTGACGTTAGAGAACATCCAAAAATTACAAGTTCAGGTTCAGGCTGTAGAGGCTTCATATATGGCTTGGAATAGCAGTCAAATATTTTAGACCAAAAGCC
>VUQR01028878.1:0-10991 GCA_015108515.1 Hemichromis elongatus
ACAGCTGAAAACCATGCCCAGACTTTCTTCTTTATGCGTCGCCTCACGGAGTCTCTGACAAGGTACGGACCAAACAGGTCCAAGGTAGTGTACTCGAAAGGGGCTGCTGGTTGGTGCATACAGGAGGAAGGTCACTCATCACTTGAGTGCATAGCTTGACCCTGTACTTTCTGCAACGTACGCATGAATCAATCACCTTCCGCACGATCCTGGAACCTTGCACTACCCAGCCTCTTTTCCTCATCCGAAGAAGGGTGGCAGACACACCTTCATGGTTGGCACGATGGGCGTCCTCAGCAAGGAGAAAGCCTAACCGACACTTGTAGGGATCGGTGGGACCCCAGACCTCTCCTCCTCAACTGATTGAATCCGGCCATAACACATCATGAGCCCTGTTGTTACAGTTACAATAACAATGAAAAAGAAGATCCGGCCGGTAGGGTCACTAAGCAACCGTTAACGTATAACAACCCAGACATACACACATAAATCACTCCGCCTTAAATATAATTGACATTTAAGGCAAACGCAGGTCTGGATGATGATAAATCACAACAAAACAAATTGGCATGTTACAAATATGGGAAAAACCACACACTGTCACTTTGACAAAAGGCAGACTGCAAGCATAGTTCTGGTTTAGTAATAACAACCAAAGCTGGACTAGGTGCTGGTTTAGTCTTGAACCGAGTGAGCAAACATGAGCTGTGTCTTTCTCAAGCCTTGCTTTGCTATTTTTCTATGCTTAAATAGAAAAAAGCAATAAAATGGACTAAAACTTCAAATTAATAACGAGCTTGTGCAGTCTTACCGTGTTTCCCTTCCCTCTCAGGGTGTGTGTGTGTGTGTGTAACACGTGGCCGCTGCTCGCACTTCCTCTTATCTAAGTAGGCTACATTGTTTCCTCTTAGCCAACCACTGTGGACAAACTTGAAGTCTCACAGAGCGGGTAATAAACAGGCAGTGTCCTCATCTGCTTATCCTTCACATCTACTATAATCACACTGACCTCACACAAATATCAGAGATAAACGTTTTATTTTGATGACAAAAACTGAATCTACTCAAATAATTTTCTAGTGTTTGCATTGATCTATGCATCATCCACACATTGTAAAAAGAAAAAGTTAACCAGGCAAAGAGATGTCCGTCTTCTCACAGTGTGACTCAGACCTGCTGTTTATACATGTCTGAGCGAATGCGTAGCACAATCATAATGTTTTACTATCAGGAGGACTGGAGTGGACTGATAACTCCATTCTAGTGTGTGATGGATAAGAGTGGATGAAGCTGCCAGCTTCTACAAAGTTACATTAGAGTAGGAATGAAAACCAAATGTTCAGTCGTGAAGCTCAGTAAAGCCGAGACTAAAGGAAAAGGAAAGGAAAGGCAACTATAACAAAGGGCTGAACATAAGGGCACTTCACAGTTTACCATATAACTGCAAAAGAAGTTTATGTTTTACTACATAAACCTTGTGATGAACAAAATTAAAGTGAGAGAGCAGTTTGACCTTAAGTCGCACCACATGAGCTAATTTTGTCAGGCTGGAGTTGACCAGAAACTTTTAGTTGTGAGTCAGCTTAATGTTTCTTTTTTAAAACTCCTATGTGCTTCATTAGTATTCACATGCAAAAACCTAATTCCTAAAATATCCAGATGCTGATGAGGCTGCAAATGAACAGAAAGACTGCAGAGTTTCTGTTTCAAATCCCTGTTTCATTCACAGTTTCAGTAAAAAAGCTGCAGCTCAAAAATAATAAACACACGACAAATAACTCAACAACCAGGAAACATACCATAATAAGAGGGGCATCAACCCCAGATAATCACCAGGCAAGTTTTATAATGAACAGATAATATTAAACTTCATGAATACAAACAATAAATCTGTCAAAACACGTGAATTCGTCTTGGACATGCGGCTGGTAAAAGTCAAGCAGCTTTAAAGCAGAACATAATTCATGAATACTAAACAGGAAACCACCAGCGTGTTAAACAACATTTAATTAGTCTGCGTTCCCATCTCAAGCTGTTATATATGCTTTATTATTACTGTAGGCTATGATACAACACAGTCTCAATCTGTGGTAGTTTGTGAAATAATCAAAACCTTTTTTGCACTGATTGTCGCCAAATGGAAATGTCCCAGAGTTTCGTGTTCCAAACCACGAAGAGACGAAAGTTTGGGTTAAAAAAGCAGATGTTTCCACTCCTTTTAAAGCTTGCTCGGTTGCCATGGTGAGATCCCTCCACACTTTCTGCTTCTGACATGAAACACTTTGCGTCCTAATTAAATATATTACTTATAACTTCACTGTCACTCACACACAAAAAGGTGGAAATTCATGTCCATGAGCACCAAAACACAGACTGCCTGATTATATTACAGTTGTCTTATTTTGTAAACTACACTGACACTACTGGAAACGCTGATTTAAATTATGCCGATGAAACACGACAGCTCTCTTTAAAATCAGACCAGGTGCACGTCTTATTCTGTCGCGGTTACAATGCCAGCAATTTCTCGGTGAAATTGAGAAATAAAAGAAAGCATTTTTCTCGTCGTCACGCAAAGTAGCGATCGGAAAAAGCCTTTAAGCTCTCTGACTACTCACCACTCATGGTTTAGACTTTGGGTCAAACGGTCCAGTTAAGATCGGGTAACAGTCTGAGCTTCACCGCTGTGGACGAGAGGGTCAGGGTGCTGCGTGTGTGAACCTCCACAGGTGAGTGGACAGTTTGTCTCAGCTCAGCTTTCATAACAAGGCAGACATGAAAGACCTTTCATATGGCCTGACCTTCTCACACACACACACACACACACAAACAGCTTTTTGTGATGTGTGACAAATCAAAATCAAACCGATTTGACTACATTCCTAGTTTCTAATCCTCAACACTCCACACAATAACCTTTCCATGTCAAACAGCATTCAGTGTAAAACGACACGGTGATGTACACGATAAAATTTTCAGATCACGGCGATTTAAAAGGGGACTCTATTGATTTTTCCCATGAAGGTTGAGGTATTTCAAACTCTTCACAGCCTGAGGCAATAAACTGTCAGCGTACAACTTGTAGACAGGAAAGACAACGGTAAAGAAGCCGACTCTTCTCTTTAACAGTAGCTGGATCCGCTTTTGCCTTCCGGATTGCTTTAATCCTTCGTGGCACAGATTAAAGAAGATGCTGGAAACATTCCTCTGAGATCTCCATATTAACATGATAGCAGGACATTTGTCTCCTCCTTGTTCCAAAGGTCTGCTCCCACCATATCCCAAGTGCTCTGTTGGACTGATATCTGGTGACTAGGGAGGCCATTTGAGTACAGTTAAGTTCCCTTCTTATCTGACAAGAGTCACACCCAGTGTGGTCTTCTGCTGCTGTACCCCATCTGCTTCGGGGTTTAACATGCTGTATGTTCAAAGATACTCATATGCCCACCGACAAAAAGTACCCCAATTTTTTCTCTGTAAACTTGATGGTTTTGCAGGAAAGTCCCAGCAGATTGTGAGTTTCTGAAATACTCAGACCAGCCTTGTCTGGCACCAACAACCATGGCACTTTCAGAGTCAACTTTTTTTTTTTTTTCATTCTGATGCTCAGTTTGAACATCAGCAGGTCATCTTGACCATGTCTACATGCCCAAATGCTGCCATGTGATTGGATGATTGGATATCTGCATTAATGGGCAGTTGAACAGGTGAACCTAATAAAGTGAGCAGCTAAGATAACAAAAAAAAACACAAAAAAAACATCTGCAACGCATATGCCTTCTTTAAATATAATCAGCTTTCTCTATTACAGCAAAAAAAAAAAAAATGTTACCAGTAAAGAAATACAACTTTAGTGCAAACGTCCTTTGGATGCAAGGAGCTGGCAAACATGTACCAATCCTCCAGGAAACAGAAATATAGAGCTTCTTTTCCACTCCGCTACAGAGAAAGGTGAGAATTAGAGTCAAAGACTTTTTGAACTTGAACTGAGATAGCAGAGGCTACAGATGCTCAGTACAGCACACAAAGCACAGTTATAGCAACAGGAGAAAATTCAAGTCAGACACACACATGCATTTAAGCGTCACAGCCAACAAATGTGTGAACAACTATAAAAGCAGGAAGCATAGATAGATAGATAGATAGATAGATAGATAGATAGATAGATAGATAGATAGATAGATAGATAGATAGATAGATAGATAGATAGATAGATAGATAGATAGATAGATACCCTGTTTCTGTTTTACATGTGCTGAGCTGTCATTGGTCCTTCCAGCTGTCCTCCTTCAAGTCGCTGCAAGACACAAATTAAAACTTCACAAAACCTTGCTACAACTTTGAATCGGACGGTTTTATCTGTGATGCCGCCTGTAATTACAGATTACAGATTAGCCTGCTCAGAACACTGTAAATAAACTCTCACACACCTCTTTCTGTCCAAGACGCTCCTCACACAGTCATGTAGATGCTTTCCTCTCCACTAGGCAGTCGATAATGAACAAGTGTCGCCCACCCACCCCATCATCTTTACTGTTAACTCCTGTTTTACTGTGTGTCGGTTTTTGCTTTTGCTTGAAGCCTCCGGCCAAGAGGAGCACCTGGGAGGTCTGCGTGGGAGGAAGAGGTTAAGGACTCTTCGGGAGAGAAAAATAATGATGAAGATAAGCCGCCTGCTGCCCGTTCACTACAACGAGAGCTGTGCGCAATGTTTTACGCAAATAGGCTATCTCGGTGGATTTCATGATCATGTCACATGCGCTGATGGATAACCGGTTTGTGTGTATTAAACAACACAACAGATCCACAATAGACCTCACCTACAAGGCACTTATTGCTATGACAACATGTATCTGCTAGTTGGACTCTGGGGGACTCGTGTATGTATAACCCCGGTGCCATTCAGCTGCCCGGCTTTTCACTCGCACTCCCACGCATCACATCCACGTTCACAAACGGTGCATTGATATGCATGAGAACACACAGCGGGGAGAAAAGTAGGTTTAACATGCAGTCATACTCATATAATATGCACAACAGTGTGGCATGAACAAAGAAACAAGAAACCAACAGGTTTAAAACGGAGGTTTAGCAGATTTGGTCATTTTATATTTGTTTCTTTACTTGTTTTATCGTTATGTGATGCCTCTGCTGCCTTCGTGGTCAAGTCACTGTCGAAAAAGAGATTCTAATCTCAATTAGACGTTTTAATAGATAAACGGAGGATAATTAAAAATAAATAAATAGATAAATAAAAGCCATTGAATAAACAAAACAATGGATTAACTTAATAAGAGTGCAACTATTCAACAAACAGAATCAACATCTTATAGAGTTTTCTCGTTTTTTCTCATTTAATTTTATTGGGCATCAAAAGAGTTTGACAACTCCTGAGACTGATGACTTTGGAAGCTGTTCTTAGACTTTTAATTTATTTTAGGACATGTACAGTCCTGTGAAAAAACTAAACAAACCCTGACTGCTTCCATGGGAATTTAGAGAGTAAACAGCAACCAGGTGCTTCTAATCGAATGCATCCGATTAACTGATAATCAGTGAACCTTTCTATCCTTCATTAATTCTGAAGTTTTAGGATTTTACTGGTCTGTGTTAATGTCACACTCTTCCCAGGAGTAGACATCACAGCAAGTTCACCAGCAAAATCAGACCACGCGATGCAAAAATAAACTCCACAGGCTGCAGTGACCATGCTAATGTTAATCTTGATGACAGCACTGTTAAAAAAAAGACTGAAAAAAATCAGTCTTTAGAAATCAGGTGAAAGCCTCCTCTCTCTGGAAAGAACACGGCAGCTTCTGAACAAACCACAAGACTCCTGAAACCGTGACCTTTCCACAGATGAAAGCGAAGCAGACACGTGAAAAGTGAAACACAACATATCAGCACAAACACCTTTTACCAGCTGTTAAGCACGGTGGTGGATGGATGGGCTTATTTTAGGGCTACATGGCCTGGGTCTCTTTGACTCACTGAATTCGACATGAACTCCTCTGTATAAAAACATTATATGTGCCGCCGTCTGTCCGGCAGCTTAAGTTTAGCCCA
Organism: Hemichromis elongatus; assembly: GCA_015108515.1. NCBI lineage: Eukaryota > Metazoa > Chordata > Actinopteri > Cichliformes > Cichlidae > Hemichromis > Hemichromis elongatus. The sequence continues at coordinate 6,067 of VUQR01028878.1, forward strand.
TACTTGGATCAGGACACTGATCGTGAGCACATCAGCAGATTTACAACAGAAAAACAAAAGATTCAAAATGCTGCAATGGCCCAGTCAAAGTCCAGATCTCAGCTAAATGCTGCGGTGGCTGCTGTGCATAAATTAACGCTGTTGAATCAAGGATGTGTTTAGATTTTCACAGGACTGCACAGATTCCTTTGGAAAGGTTCTTTTTCACGTGACTGTATATGTAATTCAGCTTTAATGGTGCCTTCCCAGATATGAGAGTGGCCAATATGGAAACCATTTAAACCAGGAGTGCTCAATCCCAGTCCTCGAGAGCTACCCTCCTGCAGCTTTTAGATGCATCCCTGCTCCAACACAGCTGAATCAAATGGTTTGATTAACTCTTCAGCATGCCATCAAGTTTGGCCAAGGCCTGATAACAAGACATTCATTTGATTCAGATGTGTTGGAACAAGGATGCATCTAAAAGCTGCAGGAGGGTAGCTCTCGAGGACTGGGATTGAGCACCCCTGATTTAAACGTTTAAAATTTAAATTTAGGAGCATCATTCCTAAACTGATGAACTGTCACAGAGTGGTAAGCTCTGCAGCATTTCATTCTCCTTTATTGTCACTGTCTCCAGCTCTGTATTACTTCTACAACATCCAGCTTTCAATTCAGCCTTATTTATGTTGCACAACATTTCAGACCAAAAGGAAAATCTTTACAATGTTCTAAAGAGAAACCCAACAATACCCTTGGATCACCAAAAGCCCCTCCCTTTTAATGGGAAGAAATCTCTGGCAGAACCAGGCTCAGGGAGGTTGACCATCTGCTTTGATCAGTCGGGGTGAGGGGAAAGCAAAGACAAAGGAGAGATGATAAACAATATAGTTTTTAATGGCGGTAGCAGCAGATCAGTTACGTGCACGTCTAGAGGTAGAAAAAAAAAAAGCAGAAATAGTGAAAACACAGGTTACTGACGCATAATAGTGCAACATACTAATACATGCATGGTGGGTGAGAGAGAGGAAGAGGAGGGGGAGAAGAGGTGTTTTGCACAATATGGCATCCCCAGCATTTTAAGCCGATATCACTGAACAACAGATCCGGCCTTAAGTATAAGATTTATCAAAAAGGAGGATTTAAGGCCTAATTATTAAAATGGAGAAGGTGTCTGTCTCCCGAGTCCAAAGTGGGAGCTGATTCTACAGAACTGGACCCTGAAAGTCGAAGGCTCTACCTCCCACTTTATTTTTAATACTCCAAGAACCACGAGGAGACAGTGATACGTGTCTAACAATTAGAAATATGACCTTTCTTATTACTTCTTTTCAGGTCAGAGAGCCACTAAACTGCCTGGTAATAAGGAAATGCAACGGTCCAGCCTAGGGTTGGGACACCTCTGTAGGCTTCCTTCAAGTTCCAATCTGGCGTATGACCAAAGTGATAGGAGCAGACTGCATTACCATGGAAACCCAATTATCCTGCCATAACGTGGGAGGAATGGATCATGTATGATCCATGTTTAGATAGTGTAATTATTCACCCACCTGCAGGGAGAAACATTTGTCTTAGTGTTATCTCTCAGCAGCAAGAAGCTGCATTCTTACTCATGTCGTTATAGGTGGTTCGTTTAGTCTTTAGAGGAGAAATCACAAGCGAGCCAGGTTTTGATGAGTTTAATAAGTGTATTACTTAATATATAGTTAAAGAGAAATGACCACCATGTTATCAAACAAATTAAGTAAGTTTGACAAATACTGCATTAAAATAATACAGAGTAACTACTGCTGATTGGTAAGCATGATTAAATAATTGCACTGGAATCAAATTAGTGGCCCATCTAATAGCTGTCCATTAGTTACCTAGCAACACACGAGGTATTAATGTTGTGGTATTAGAGAAAGCCAACTTAGATAGCGAGCCGGAGCTTTAGCTGGTGTTTGCACAATCTCATTCTTGTCTCACAGCATGGTGCAATAGTATTATGAAGCCCATGTAAGTGGAATGGAGCATGCTTCCTCTGTCCTGATAAAAATAACACACACACACACGGCTCACTCATAAATTATTTCTCAAAGGGGGGATTTTAGCTAAGCGGTGCCCTAAATCGACCCTCTCCCATTATGTGTCCAGATGTTATTTAAAGACAGTAAACATTACACATCTTCATTACTGATAGTGCATTACATAACACCACAAACAACCTAACCACCACAATTTCAAATTACAATAGCCCTCAACGATTTAAAATGAATAAGAAACAAAAAAAACAAAACAGCAAAACTTTAAAATCAGTGAATAAAATTTCCCCCTTTCCTTCTTCAATTTTTCCCCTTAAATATCTCTTTATATTAAACCTTAAACTCTGGAGGAAGTAGTGCAAATGTTTACCTATTGCTGCTCTGGAACACACACGTACCCCAACACGCACATGTACCGTATGTACTCGTGTACGTAGCTTGCAGGCAGAGAAATGGCCTTCCAGTCAACTGCTGAACACATTTTTTCAGTGTGCAGAGTGGAAAATGAAATATCAGAGGCATATGCAGTTAAAACACAACACAATGGAAAGGTCCTTTATATGAATTATCTGAGAGCTCTGTTCAAAGGTATGCTTTGAGTAGCTGATAGCGTTTAAGAGATAAAAGAAGAGCTCCCTGTATCAAAAAGCCTTGCTGACACAGAAAGGTCAGGGAATAGATTCTTTGCTTTGAAATGTCAGCTGATTACTGACATCATGAAGCTATCTGCAGGTCCTGCAACATAAAAAAGCAGGGTAACGTAATCAGTTACTTTATATATGTTAGACTGGCACGTTAATGGCAGATTTTAGCACGTTTCACACATGAAGTAGTTTTTGTTAACATGACATCACCCGAATCTGTCGATTTCATTTTTTTAAAAACAAATCCCAAAACAAAACAAAACACAGAAGTCCTTTTATGTGTGAGAAACATTCATTTTCAATTTTTTTTACAACCAAACAACCGAAAAACAACCAAACTTTGTGCTCATGAGGCAGTTTATGCATACAAAGTCTTGAGAAAAAAATATGCTTGAAACATTAAATTTTGCAAGCTAAACTTTTATAAACATACGACGATACTGACATTTTCTGAAGCTGTGGTTTCCACCCAGCAGCGCCGCTAAAACTCCCAGCGGTCCTCAGATGACATGAGCTTAATAACACACTAAGAGGTCAAAGTGAGAGGCCCGACTCTACAGTACAGTATGAAACACATTTTAGGTAAACTAATAAATGATAAATGACCAGCAGCATGTCTGTTTGTTTTTACAGTTATACAGGTATTTTATTTGAGTAAAACTTTCATTTTACAAATGTGATTATTGCTCGTATAATATTGTAAAAATCGCATATTTTATAAGCAACTTGCATACAAAAAAAAACAACCAAAAAACAACGTGGCACAAAATCGGTTTCAGTACTAAAAGCTTTCATAGCAAACATGCTGATTATTAGAAGTAAACCAGTCATCTCCAGTGTCATTTATTACATGTTGCATCAAAGATGCACTAGTGAGATCACGCCACACTGGTAAATTGGAAATGAATCGTTAAAACTTAATGTTAATACATTTAAGGCTGCTGTGCACATTTTCAAGTTAATAAACAACATTCACTCCTTCTTGGCTCTGATTTATAGTTTCAAACTGGACTTTTGTTCAGTACCAAGAAACAAAACTAGTTCAACCTTGAGAAGATGTGAGTGGAGCTGACGGCTGGATGACATCTCCTTGGAAAACAAACAAACAAACAAACAAACAAAAAGAATTGTTCTCCCGATAGAAAGGGCGGTCATGTTCATATGAAACACGTTTATGTAATTTTGGCTGTGTTGTTACTTTACGGTGAGAGGATGTTACACTGACTGCAACCTGAAAAATGTGAAGCATCATTATCATTATGGAAAACACACATTGAAAATTTGCTATATTGACATTTTTTGCATAGATTTAATACAATATACTGTACCATTATTAAAAGAAAAAGAAATCTGCTTAGAAATACTAAATTACACAAACTGTTTGGTTTTACTTTGGCATCTGATGCTGTAATAGTGACAGAAAAATATCGGTTCTTTAATTGAGAGGAATAAACAACAGTGATGCATCCGATGTGTCCGGTTTGGTCAGCTGCTGAAAACAAATTGTTCCCAAATAACTCCTGTAACTAAAAAAAAAAAAAGGTGGAAAAATGACTTAACGAATATATTCCAAATGTGTTAATGAGTTAAAACTCCTCGCAGAAGTACCAGTCTATAAAATGTTCTCCAAATGCTAATTTAAGTTGGGTGCTGTTCAAACATCACAAGTACAAATAAAGATGATAATCACTGCAAATATCTCGAATGCTGTTATTCAAGCAGAGCCCCAAGCAGACCTTTTCACATAATTTACTGAGATCGGTTACAACCGGACATGCCACAAATGAGAGAAAAACAAAACGGAAAACAGAGTCTCCTTTTCTACAGACTGATCTGTCTTAGTTTGTTTATTTTTGCATTACTATAGTATAAAGGCCACGGTGCAACTATGACGTGAATTTGGGGGAGCATTGGTTCTCCACGCGAGTCTTCATTCCTTGGCTATTGCATTAGTCTGTGTAAAAGTAGAGCCACCACACTAGTGTTTGGGATAACAGCCCTTAGACTGTTTGACAGCCTCCTCCAGCGACTTCCTGGTTACTAGCAGTCGCACCACATCCTCTTTCTTCTTCGTTAGTTTCTTACGAGCCTGGTCATGTGTCACCATGGTCATGTCCCAACCGTTCACCTGGAAAGAAGGAAGGAACCCAGTTTGAAATAAAAACAAACAACAAAAAAAAACCCAAATACCAAAAGTGAAAGTCATCACAGCACTGCTCCCGAGGCACACAGCGCCATCTTGTGGATCTACCGTTTAAAAAGAAAAACTTTATTTCGG
>VUQR01028879.1:7363-19952 GCA_015108515.1 Hemichromis elongatus
AAAACCCGGGCCCCCCCCCCCCCCTCTTTTTTTTTTAACACAAAACCACCGAGATTCCCTGTCATGGAGTGTTCCAGGGGTATAGAATGACACAAACACAACTGATTTGATGAGCTTTCCTCCTCAGGCCAGCACTGAACCAAACCAACTAGCCAGACAACCAACAGCGCTGCATTCATATTTAATTACAGCTTGCTAACATCGCTGCCGGATAACATTACATTAAAGAAAAAAAAATTTAAAAAATGGGGAGATAATTGCTTTAAAAACCACTGTGTGGTAACTATTTCTTCTTGTGTAACCAGGGAGATTTTGGATTTTTTATTTTGGATGCACAAAGTGAACTTTTGATTATTGCATCCAAATCAGACAAACAGAGTCAGTAAGGTCAGCGCACATCTTTCATTTAATGGCATGTAAATAACACCAGGTGGTGAATATTAAGTATCAAACGTAGGACACAGCACTCTGTGTCACATGACCCACCTCTGTGGGTGTAAAGTCCCTGCTGGCCTCCCAGGCGACAAGCATGTATACGCGTGTGCTTGTGCTAGTGCGTGTATGCGCGTGATCATGGACACAAGAAGGAGGGCTGAGTTAGCCGAGATGACCAGATGAGAGCTGGCTGAGTCCAGCCATGCCTTGTCAAGTTGTTGACCGCTGCTCTGTCCAGCCCTGCTGACTCATGGAGGAGCAAAGAAACACACCAGCATGAAGTGGCAACCTCGACAGCTGAAAAATTATGCCAACATATAAGCACCAAAAACTGCAACTAAGTTCAGAGCAGAAATTTGTTCTCTGAAGCTAATTTCACTGTTACAACAGTAAGAAGAAATCTGATTAAAATGGCTTAAGACTTAAAGTGATGCATTGCCAGTGAGGTGGCTACTATAGCTAGCAGACAGGTTCCAAATAGATTTCTTTCTTTTTTTTTTAATCTAACATTTGTTCATTAGTTAGACTAACAGCCCAAAGGATTTTGCACTCCAGTTTTAATGAGTGAAAATCTATAATTTATATTTTACACAGTGTTGGGCAAGTTACATTGAAAAAGTAATTAATTATATTACTTTGAATTATATTCAAAAAGGTAACTGAGTTACGAGATTCTAAAATAATTCTAAAAGTAATTAATTACTAGAAAGGTAACTATTACATTACTAACCCCCTGGGGTCAAGGGTATAATTGGTCAGTTTTGACTACATTTCATATTTAGAAACTATTTATTTTGCCTTGTTTGGTATCATTTCTTTTCAGCACAACCTCACATGTCTGAATTTAAGGTTATGTTTTTATTTTTATATTCTGTATTAACCCAATTGATCTAAAATCAGACAAAAAACATGAAATCCAAGTAGAAAAAGTTACATTTTTTACTGTAACAGCCACAAACATGTAAATATAAAGTGTCAATTTTAAAATCCTCTACACAAGATTTGTAAACACCAAATTATTTGCAGCCATTTACCTTTTACCATGTTTTTTTTTTTTTTTTTTACAACCATTTCAAACTATTTTCAGAACAATCAGGCGTTCTGCATTAAATAAGATGCAACACCAATTATTTGTGCCACGCTAAAAAAATTATTGCTGTCCACTATAAAGGAGAACATCACAAGCCTGATACTTGCAGGTCTGACAACAGGAGATGTATCACTCCTCCTGTTTTCTACCTGGAGACTGCAGTCGCCTCATTGTTCTGACACACAATACAAAACTATCCACTGCACTACACACTAACTACACAAGACAACACACTAACTAAACACTCCAAACACGCTAAAAGTCACAAATCTCTCATATCTCACAACTTTCTCTCTCTTTTCCCCTCTCTCTCTCTCTCTTTCGCCATCACTCCTAAAACTTCCTCCTCTTCCTAAACAACCAAATGTCATGTTGCCATATCATTTTTTGATTGGTCGACATTGTACATTTTTCCACCAACAGGAAAAGGCCGTTTTTTGGTCATAAGCAGAGAGCGCTTGCTAGCGCTGGCCTTACACAGTAAACGTGATGAAAGTATTGAAGAAAAAACATCGGGTATATATTGTTCATCATGACTCTGGTTTTACGTGGCCCATCAGCACAATTTAAAAACTGTGTAAGTGGTCATGTGATTGGCTTACCACGACTACTTTATTCTTCTTCAGTCAAACAGCAACACTCATGTGATTGTTTTGCCCCCTTAGCTTCAGGTGTTGTGCTAGAAAAAGATTGCCGTCCGCGGGAGCGCGCCCAGCTGCTTAAAGCTGTAGCGCCCAGATTACTTACGTAGCAGTGTTGCCAGATGTACAATAATTATCGTATTTGTACCATAATTTTGGTTTGTGTACGATGTACGATCAATAATTTAAAAAAAATCCCAAATGTACGATAATTAGCGTATATAATTTCAAACTGTTCTGAAATCAGATTTCACATTAGTGCTTAAAGATTCATGCTATCGTGTCTAATAGATAAACTGACTCTGGATCTGTACAACTGCGCAAATGCGCACGCGTTGAGGTCGGAGTGGTACCGACACACACTGCATTATATTTCTGGTTTTAAAGATGCTTATTTAAACAGGGCAATCTAAAACGCCTTCTTTTTTATATTAGTGCAAAGTCATCTATAGAACATTCTTAACAAATTTATAATGTAGGATAATTTGTTCTGAAAAACGATAATTTAGGTTTCTCTGTATGATATTGTGGGATTTTGGATCTGGCAACACTGTTACGTAAACAGCTACTTCCGTGCAACTGATACAAGGTGCGGTAAGATGAAGACTTATAACGCTGTTACTTCCTTCACTGATTTTACATAGCATGAATTACAAATGAGCTCTCCATGTCTGTTTTCCACCAACACAATGCAATAGATGGGAACAGCTCACTAACCAAGTTAGCTGACAAAACAAAACATTTTATGACATTAAGATGGCTGTGTCCAGTAGGGTTGGGCGATTGGAGGAATATATCGATTATCGACGATAGGGTAAGTTTTTACAAGGGCGATTTATTTATTTATTTGCCCATGAGTGCGTTTACTAATAGTGATGGAGCAAATAGAAGCAATCAATAGAAGAAAAATAGCACAGTTCTAACAGCGAGCAAATGCAAATGCAAGCAAATGCACCCTCCTCAGAGTGCGCCTAAATGCAGCGATTCATTTACTCAAACTCATAACAAAACACAAAAAAGGCAGTAGCTTAAGACAAAAACATTCGGATAGTGGACACATAAATGCTCATGCAATGTGTGAGTCCTTTGCTCGCACTATAAATCTGAAAAAAGCCAAACAACAAAGTTTTTTAAGTGACGTACATATCATGCTTAACTTTAGTAGGGAAAGACCGCGGGGGGTTTGAAAACGACGTGCCGGGCGTTCGCTGTTCTTGCCGGATTGAGTGAGCCTTGAACCCCTGGCTAGCTATTGAGCTGCGCTGTGAATTCTGGGATATGGTGGGCCACGAAGGATGTACCGACCCAAATCTGCACATGCACGAATATATCGCCCATCGTTGATTGTTGGACTTAAGATTGTCGGTTGGAAGATTTTTACATATCGCCCCACCCTAGTGTCCAACTTGTGTATATAGTCATATACATGCATGTTGGTAGTTAAAGAGAATACCTTACCTGTTAGTATAAGAAACCAAAAAGAAAATATTTATCTATTTCTCTCTGTTGTTTGATAGTTGTACATTATCCATATTTCTTAAGATGTGTAGTCAAGTTTAGATATGACACCATATTGCCAATGCAGAGAGCAAAACAAAGTAACAATCAGGTTTTGCCATCAGTCTCATCAATGCAGTATGGCATTTGTACTGATTTTTAGCAATAACACTGACCGAGGTCCATCATAGAGTTTTCTTGGGTAGCTGTCTACCCATTTCCCCTTTTTTTGTTTTCGTGCTGATTTTCTCTCATACACTTCACATCTTCTGATGTCGAATTTACAGACCTAACTGAATATAGATGAGGCAGGTTTAAGAAAACACCATGACCTCCAAGGACAACAACAACAACATTAAAAGAGTTATTTGATCACAAAATAATCCCAATGCATCACCTACAGAAGGTAACAGTTAATCTGAAGGTAAAGGTTATCTTTTGTTCTTAGTAAATTAGCTACTCTGAGCTGCCCGACTGGTTAATATGGAGTATATTTTGAGATAAGTAATAAGGGTGTGTCATCGGTTGTATTAAATTATTAACAGTCTTTGTAACGAGCAAATAGCCAACAGTTCATGTGACAGCTAACTGATACATTAGCAGTTTTGGGTTAGTGTTCTTATATATAAGAAAGATAACTCTCACAAAGTGTTGGTATCCTCAACGTGGAAATAAGACACTGTACACTAATATGCTGCTCTACAATCATACAGAACAGTGGCTTCACTTACAGCTGAGAGACAGTATGAGACGAATAAGCAAGTGCAGACACACATGCACAAAATATACGTATGTACACACCTACTGAGCGTCATAGTCTCTTGGCACACTGGCGCCTGTCACTCAGCGGGGTCCTGGAATATGCACCGAGCCATCGACAGGCGTCTGTGTCAATGCCTGACAAACCTCAAGGCACCAGGCTGTAATTGGAACGACTGGCCTAATCCTTAGATCAAGACAGACTCATTGACAACCTAAGCGGGCAGCAATCCCAACAGTGCCTTATTAGTGGAGCTGGCCTCTTCACTGGGGGCACTGATGTCATCGCTGCCTGGCAAAAGACGCTTTCTTGGCCATTTAACAGAAATGTTCAATAATGGAAGTTTGTTTTTATGTTTGCTCCACACTTTAATACACTTTTAGAGCAACAACAGGATAGCTGTATGCCCCCCCCCTCCCTCTATTTTAAGTTAATAACTCAGCAAAATATTCATTTTATGTCTTTCAAGGGTGGACTTTCTCTGGTATTAACAAAAAAATTGTTAATTCAATTTCAAAAATTTTATTAACTAATAAGGGAAAATAAAATCCCCATTAAAATTACTGACATTGACAGTTTGGCCTTAGCAGAATATGATGTTTTAACATTTATTGTAACTCTGTTGGTGATCAGTGTAAAATCATGTTTGTAAACTATGCCAAACTCCTTAAAGGAAAGGTTTAGACAATTCAAGAAAGACTTGAAACTTCAGCTGGATAGAAATCATTAGAAATGCCTAGTCTCCTTGGTCCAAAGGTAACAAATTTGTTTACTAGCTCTCTCGAAGCTCAACTCCCTAACTAAATATTAACATATTACCTTAAAGATATATTGGTTTTGTTTCTTTGAGATGACTGCTTCAGTTATACGGTTAAAACTGACCAAGTACTGTGAAATACAGAAATTTTTGCCCGCTTCCCTAAAATCAAATAGGATTCATAATGCTGCATTGTCTTCCTTTTTGATTTCTGAAAGTTTACTGATTATTCTGTCCCTGACAAATATCTTTAGACCAAACAGATAGAATGCTACCAGAGAAAAGTGAAACAGCTGGGGCACATTACCCATGCAGAAATTTCACCTGTCTGCAGACCACCACAGGTGCATCACTTGGACCAGACAGCTAGCATATAGGTTCTTCTGTTCCTTCATTCTCAATAGGAACAACAGTGGGCCTCTCTTGGAATTGCCCTGTGTCCCTCTGCCTCACCTCCCAGAAGAGTAATCTGCTCTCTGATGGAAGGGAGCGTGTAGCAGAGGTCTGCTCTGACACCTTCTTGGCAGAGTCATAGAGCCTGGCTCCCAAACCAGTTCTCATAAGCCAAAATGAGCCAAAGCCTAAACCTCCCGACACAGTGTGTTCATTTGTGGCCCTTTCTGAGTGCCTGGAATCTCCTGTCAATGAGCATATCAGACAGTTTAACATGAACAGAGACGTACAGTATGAGCACCCGAGATATAATGTGTGTGTGTTTTTACTGAATATCTTGCAGATAAGGTGTCACAACTGTGTGAATACAGCAGTAACAGACAAACAGAGTACAAGTGGAAAACGCATGTAGAGGTTATTTATCCAGATACAACTATTATGTTTCAAATCATAATATGCTGGCAATGCTGAAATGGTCATCTGATATTGCAGTTACCTACTACAACTCATTTCAAAGAACACAAAGTGTACTTTCCTTTCAATGTGCTAAGTAGTCCTTGGCAAAGCTTAAGAGCCATCAACTTCATGCAGAGCATGACATGAGTGTTTCTGTGTCTGTGTGGATGTGTGTGTGTGTGTATTTGTAGTTCCTGGCTTTTGTAAAGGCACCGGGAAGCTCGAGCCGTCCTCCCAGGCATGCCTGTGCAGTGTAACCAAGACTGACTGGCTGACCTCAGACTGTGTGGGCCCTTTAGCAGAAGATGAAGGAGCTTTTTCATTGACACAGGAACAGGAGGTATCGCCTTCCCTTTGCAACAGCTCTCATTCATGCCAGACACAATGCGTTATTATTGGTTTTGAATTGAAATGTTAATTTTGGGAACTGGGCAACTGGGTCTGAGAGCTTGCCCTGCTCATTTCTCATTTTTCACTTGGGTGAGGTGGTCTGTTTCAACGGGGAGACTTAACCCTTAACTCTCCTTGTATTACAGCACCTTAGTTTAGCTAGATAAGGACTGAGGACCCAAATGCAAACAGGCTAAAAGTGTCTACACTTTCCCTCTTACACTGGCTGTTGAGCAGTGCCCTTTCTTACAAGAGCCAAAAGCCAACATGTCAAGAGGTGAAGCCTGCAAGACACCGGTCCATACCCGCAGAGCATGCACTATTGATCCTGAGGCCGTAGAGGAAAAACCTGCTTTTTCAGGCCAGGTGGTGTGAGCAGGCAGGTCAGCACTCTGCCGCACAGCCTCACAGAAATGAGTGCATCAGCAGGCCCAGCAGATCTATATGACGGGAATTAAACAGCATAATCAAATTGTTTGCGCAACCATTTAGCATCTCATTCCCTCGCTGCCCTGGGCCAAACTGACCACTGGAGACTGGCCATCTACAGCAGTAACAAAGTAGGGCAATAACTAACGGCGATTAAAGGAATATTGATGGCCTGTGACACACAGCATCCTGAAAAATGCTATTTGGTCAAATAGCTGCAATAATTAAGTATATGAGGGTCAGTCAATTTTATCTGCTGCTTTTATTTGGATCGATTATTTAGTAAACTGGCCAAGCCTCAGAGAGCATTATTGCTGACTGGGGTGTTGATTTCTAGCGCAGGTGCTTCAGCCAAGTAACACAGTAGCAGCTCGCAGTGACGAGTAAACACACAGTGTAACAAATATTACAAAATCATCCTAGAATGGAATGAGTATATGATTCATAATGTATCTACTATCACTATAAAACATGTGAGCTGGAATTTTGCATCATCTCTCTGTGTACAATTACACTCTGTCCTGTGACAATTTTGCCTTTAAAATCGCTGCATTCTGTCCTTTCATTTCAAAACACTCTTGTTGATAACCAAAATCTTGCTCACTTTTCCCAGCATTGATAGAAGCATGTAAGGCTGGTGTAAAATATTTTCACCACAGATTGATAAACACTAGCTGAAACCCCCAAAAAAAGAAAAAAAGAGTTTTGGCTGTGCAAGACCTTGGTGCTGTTAATGTGATGCAGTGGTTAAAAATAAACTAGGCCATTTAAAGGCTTCTCTCTCAGTTGATTGATTAAACATTAACCTGCTGGATCTGGGATATTTCTTATTAATCACAGGTGGCAGAGAGTTAACTGAGCATGAGGACGCCGTGTATGCAAAGAGATCCACATGGGGGGCAGGCTATAAAAAACACTCACACAAACATTTCTGTGTGCTTGAAATCGCATAATCATAGCATATTCCATTTAGCGGATGCTTTAATCTGATGAGTGATTCGTTTTTAGCGCCGCGAGACCCAGTGGGAGTCAAACTAAGTCTAGTGGTGCAATTGAGTTACCCACCCTCCCGCACACACACAGATCTCCATATCAAACAGAACATTGTGGGAATTGCCATGACCTAATGCATTTCTTATCTTACGTTAGATTACACATTTTACAGTTCCTGGCCCAGTAGATCTACTATATAGCAGCCCCAGATCCCCTTAATGACAGTAAAATGGAGCAAAATCTCTATCAGACTTTCCTCATTTTCCCATGGCCAGCAATTGAGTAACAGAACCTGTCACACACTCGAGTGACGTCACTAATATTCAGCCACTGTTGCAGCCCTTTGCTTTGATCTAGCCTTGATGTGGGTGGTCAGTATTTACGACTCAAAAAGTCTCGAATTTGAGACTGGCAGCACACTGAAACGGCCTCCGAAATGGTTTCGACTTTCCTGTTGTAACCCTGGGTGACATTTTTGTGCCCAGTGAGCCTTTTATGAGAAAATTGACAAAGTAAATATCCTATCAGCTTTTCAGCTGATGAATAATGTACACAGTGAGTGATGGAGTGCTTTTTTTTTAAAAAAAAAAAAACTGCTTCAGGGTTGTCCCTGCACATCAGCTGTCATCTGTGATGCAGGTGGTGACCCAGGCGTGGGGGCTTACGGCAGCACACAGGTGCCCTTTTCACTCCCAGGCCAAAAATGACAAATTCAATAAACTCAAGACATCTCTCCACTGCACCTATGGAATCAAACACACCTGACAAGCAGCTGAAGGGCTTCTTCCTAGTCTCTCTGACATCCCATCCTGACAACTTCTCAGTATCAATAACTTGTAGAATATCCATCTTACTAGCATGCTTTCACACTGTGAGAATAAATAAGAATATGTGTCAGAGGTTGTGTGACTTGAAGTAAGACTGCGATGAGGAAACTGAATCTCTGAGATGACATTAACAGAGAGTGTCCCCTACTGTGTGTGTGTTTAAGCCCCAGAGCAGACAGACCTGGCTTGGGTTACCAACCGTAATTCTGATGGTGAAAGGGCCACAATCAGCCTACTTAATCTCAAAGCTGTTCTTTAAAACCAAAGAAAGACGATCTGTCTCTATTCTACTGTACAAAATAAGCGAACATGTGATTCATCTTAAAATGGAAATGTACATTAAATTAAATTTGCCTTTAGGGGCCAGGAGGACAACCCGTGACTGCAGGTTTTTCTGTGATAACAAAAAAGGTACTTGTACTCCGTCAAAAGACCCAGTCTCATAAACCTACCCTGAACTCAAAGAACAAACCTAGACATCACATTTTAAGGAATTAGCATCACAATGCCCTAAATGTCTCCCCTGTAGTAAAAGCCCAGTAAAATGGCCTTGCAATTTTAGTGGTGATGATAAACTGAGAGACGCAGATAGCAGGATCACTGAGCGTGAGACAAACCTTTACTGTATGTTCATTAGCATCCGTGAAGGTTCCCATCTGACGGAGTTGGAAACGGAGTACTGAGGCCGTTCTGCAAGCATGAGTGTCTTATTAAAGAAAGGGCCAGGGAGCCTCAAATTTGGCGAGCCTGGTCCACGAAGAGCTCCCACCTGTTTGTCTGGGCACTCCTTTGACACAATAGGTCATGAAATGCAATATGGGCTTGTGCCTCTCTTTCTCACAACACAAAAAGGCAAGGAGCGGATGAACTGCAAGATAAATGACCTTGACATTTGGAAAGTCTCCAGATTTCTGCGCTATAAAAATAAACCATGCAAAGAAAAACTTCAAACCCTCATGAGCCCTAAGTGAAACTTACAGATGGGCAGAAGTAAAAGAGCTGCCTTTCAGCAGATTAAAGTTTCTACTTAAACATCTTGATTGCTTCGCTAGCAGTGGCAGTGTAGAAAAGCAGCGATAGTATAGAAAACCCAGAGCTAAAAAGTTGTGCTCCATGTTTGTACCTTCAGTATGGAGGTCTTCCAAACAGCTGTGCACATGCAGCAGACAGCCTCCACTTTCCACAGGAAGTATGATGAGAACCACAGGAAGATAAAAACAGCCTGGAATGGCTTGAGGGAAATGACAACACAAATTAGACATTTACAAACATACCAGGAAGCAGAAAAAACACCCTTTTGGGCCACATTAGAGAAATTATGGAGACAAACAGAACCGCATTAAACAGTAAATGGTGTATTAATTAATAATGGTTTACATCTGCTTTTTTCTACATAAATATTTGTATGTGAATATAGTGGTATGTTGTTATAGACAGTAGGCCTCTGAGCAGGTCAGTCACCTGAGCGACAGCATGGACAGGTGTGGAGGTGCATCCGGGGAGAGTGAACCACGGCTGCCTTACTATTGTTCTCGGTGGGTCTTTGATCTCCCGTAGGCCAGAAACTCAGTGGGGAGTCCAGGCTGGGCCCCAGGCTACGGTTTGTATCGACTCAGCGGGGCTGACAGCACAAGGCGGAAGTGGGTGTGGGCGGGTGGGGACTCCAGCTTCCTACGATTGCCTCTGTGCAGCTCCATCTTAGCCTGACCTACATGCTGAGAGGCGGTTAAGGATACAGGAAAAAGAAACAACAGCTATTAAACAGATTTCAGTCCAACCACAGATTAAGAGTCAAAAATATAGATTTCACTTTACAATGAACACATACTCCAGATGATGCACAAAAACTTGCCATCGCCCATGGAGGTCATTCTTTTATCTTTAAGGTTCCGTTTTTTCACCCACATTTATGTACTATGAAATAAATGTTTTCTAGCTTAAAAAAATATAATTTATAAAATGACAACTTTGTTAAATATACACAACTGTGCATGAAAAGATTTCTGACACAACCAGAAAACAAGTGAGTTTATTTTTGCAGTTTGACAGCTGTGCACACAGCCTTTACTTAAGCCAACCCTATAATGAACTTTCAAGTGTACAGTAAGTGGACAGGAGTGGCTTACAGCTAAAGAGAGTAATGTTTCTTTCCTGATGGTTCCCATCCTCGCCAGACTCTGCAGCAAAAAGCCATCAAGCCATTTAGCTTAAACAAGGAAAAAGAAAAATAACCGTGAAACTAAAATAATAAAAAAAAACATTAGATGTAAAATAAATCCAAATGTGTGTGTGTGTGTGTGTGTGTGTGACTTTGTGTCTAGCTGTAGAACGTGTGTTTACAGCGTAATATTGTGTATATATTCTCAGTAGTCTGAAAGCAAAGTCTCAGTGTAGCGGCAGAGCAGTTGACTAGACTCACAGTAAATTGTGACAGTGAGCAGGGCAGACTGGGACAGCCCCTCTTAGTCTGTAGCGATTGTGTTTCAGTGTGTTTGCCTGGCTCTTCCTGTGGTGCGGTGTGTTGTGGAGCAAAAAGCCACTGCTGGGAGCCACAGTGGAAGAGATCAATTGTACACATTCCTGCCACCTGAGATTCAAGTGTTTCTGTAATACTGCACAACTCAATCGATACTTAAGCAAGGAGCTGAGAAGCAAGAGCACAGTCCATGCTTAGTGGTGGGATGACTCACACAGAGATAAGGCATGTATTTACTCCTGTATATTTGTGCTCCCCAGCTGCGAGCAGTCTGCATGAAAAATAAGCCAAATGACTCATCAGGCCTTTATTTATTTATTTTATTTCCATTATTTTATTATTCAAATATTTATAATTTTATGATGTAATTTTGGAGCACATCTTTAAGTATTTATAATTTTATGATTTAGAATTGTATAATTATTTTGACTAAATCTATTAGATAATAATAATAATAATAATAATAATAATAATAATAATAATTTTCCTAAATAGAAATACACCATATTTAAAAAAGTACATGCAAACGAAGAATTTGTCATGATTAGGCAGGAATGTGGGAATGTTTTATTTTTCTTTTTGTTCTTTAAAGGAATCTCTCAGGAAGCCGATTTACTGCACAAACAGAGCTCAGAGGAACAGATGTGACTGTTAAAAAGAAAACAGGCACTGTGGGCAAGGATCATTTAGCTTCTACGTCTCGAAATTTAAAACGTAAATATTGGGGATTTCGGCTTTGTAAAGAGGAGGGGAGCGCGCCGAAGATGCTGGACAGAAATTAACAGATCCTGCATTGCAGGATGTGCAACGATGTGTTAAATTAAATGCAGCTGTTGAAATACAAAAGGGGAAAATTTTTCACTTTGAATAAAAAATGCAACGCAAACGCCTTTAATAAAGTCGTCAAGTGTATCCGGATAACCGGGCGATCGTTTTGACAACCTCCTTTGAAAACCCTTAAATAGATCGTCGCATTCTTAATACAAGTTTTATTTCCAATTGTAGACGAGTCATAGGAAGAACTGCGCATCGGACACCTCCTGCTTAACTCTCTGCTCTGGACACCTCATCCGTTTACACGCCGAGACGCGTTCCTCTATTTTTTTTTTAAACCTTTGTAAATAAATTGCAGAGGGGGGCCTTTTTCCTTTCCACCGATACGCTTTGAAATTATCCGATTCAGTGGAACAGTCATTAATTGGAGATCTGGAGAACTGGCGACGGAAATTACGATGTTCAAACAGTGTTCATTTTAAATTAAAGAGCAGAAAAGCTCGCACCATCAGCACCCAAGCCTCCGTTTCTGTAGCTTGTGCACAGTAACTGGAAACAGGATGGAGGCTGCACGTAAACACAAATTCTTCAAAAGAAACAAAAGTTACGTTAATTGATTTTTTTTTTATTTTTTCTTTTTTTTTTTTTTTTTTTTATTTTTTTTTGTTTGT
>VUQR01028879.1:19972-40651 GCA_015108515.1 Hemichromis elongatus
ATTTTTAAAATGAGGAAATAAAAGCACACAAACACACAATGTTTCTTTTGGAAAACTGATGTATTTGATTATTAGAGTAAAGAATTACAGTATCTTAGTTGTTAGTAGGTATTAAAGTGTAGAGAAACTGGACCCATAAAGATCTTCCAACTTTCCAAGAAAGTGCATGTAACAGTCCGAAGGTTGTCAAACCCGATATATATTTATACTTATAAAAACACTATCATTTTGTCCCCTGGCCGTGATGGACTTCTTATGAGAGCTTTATGTACATTTTCTTGCAAGGGAGCTTGTATTTCCACATCTGAACATATTTACAGAAGCTTCAACACGTAACTTTGCACTTGATGTCAGTGAGGATGCTGGGACATAGCAGCAATGTGGAAATCCAGCTCAGATACTAAAAGTGATCCTTCTAATTTGATTAGCTGTCTCAGTTCCAAAAACCAGGAAACAGGCCAGACTGAATGTTCCTCTATTTGTAACCGTCTTGCTCTCGACAACACCGAAACATGAGCAACAGAAGACTGAAGAAAACAATATGGAAGTAAACAAAAAAAGTAGAAAGTACAATACACAGAGACTGTAACGAGAAAACAAATTAACACTACATAAACCCTTGAAATGTAGCAAACTTCAATGTTTTGTCTTCCTTAAATAAGATAAAGGTAAATAATAATTGGAAAGAAAAGGAACTACAACATCATTTAGTCCCTTGCCTGAATTTCATTGTTTTGTCTTGGATGAGGCAGGGTGGGGGGTGGGGGGTGGGGGAATTCATGAACACACAGATGTTAGACCATCTACAGAAGATCAGTGTACATTATTTACAGCAAGTCTGTTCGCTTATTACAGGGCTAATGCATCACATGAACATAGTTCAATTATAGCTACTACAGACAGAAATAACTTAATGCCAAGGTAAGGTTATCTAACCAGATATTCTAAGTTTCAAAAGCACATTTTTTTTAAAGCACCCATTGTGGCTTTAAAATAAACAAAACCTAATTGTTAATGCTTCCACTTGGTTTCAAGCAAGGTTATAATCACTAATAAATAAGCTCCTTAAAACTATAACATGTACATTGTACAAAAAAAGCAACTTGTCTTCACACTCATGTTCGTAAAGATTCAATGGCGAGCAAAGCAGTTCAGCTGATTTTATCCCTGTCTTGTTCTCTTCCTCTGTCTGTGTCTACATATGTGTACAGTATGCCTTTAGGCATCTTTATGTGTCTGTGCCCCGTTGAGGACATATATTAATTGGTGGCAATTTCTTTATTGTCCTCCATGAAGCGTGTGAACCGGAAGTGGGCCCCATTCTCTGTGTTGGCCATTTTCTCCAGACCAGCTAGAGCAGCATTGGGCTCCGTGTTGTGTAGCTTATCTAGGCTGCCTGTCAGGCCACCTATGGGAGAGCTGCCCCCATTTCCGACACCACCTGTCATGGGTGGGATGCCTCCATTTTGGATGACGGAGATTTCATTTGTCTTCATTGCGAGACCATTGGAGAAGGCTGCAGCATACTGATTCCAGAAACTGGCCGGGTCTCCGTTGCTTGCCCTTGATGCCATGTCCTTCTGGAAGATCTCAGGAAACTTGACTGGGTTGGTGCCAAGGAAGGCCATCGGGCCATCTACGGAGAGCCTTCGGCCACGTCTGGCAGGAGCGCTGTTCCACATGTGGGTGCCCATGTGAACCTACACAGATGTAGAGGGAGAGGAATAAAAAGAGAGGAGGCGAGAGACAGAGCAATGAGCGGGATGAAAATTAGTGATGTTTACAAACTTGGCCACAAGAGCTGCACATGAGATGATGCAATGGAAAAAATAATAATAATGCTTGAGTGTGAATTAAAATAGCTTCACACCCTGAGTGCAGCAGATCAGTTAGCTGCCTATGCTATGAGAAGTACAAACACTGTGTAAACATCTTTTCGCAAGACCGATACATGCTGTTTAATCTGAACTTTAATTTGCTCATCTCACAAGGGGACCACACGGCTGAAGCAAAAATTGCACTGTCCAGTTTCATTGCTCCAGCCAGTATTACATGTGACATTTCACCTCTGCCCACACCCTTTCTAAGAACAAGACATTCTGCTTTAAAATATTTGAAAGATGCTTCAAAATAACTGCTTTTTAATGTGATTCATATACAATAGTTTACACAAAGTTAATGCGCCTTAAAAAAAAACAAACTGCCATTGTGAGATATAGTTGTGAGTCTAGTATTACCCAACAGCCTGAGCTTGTTTTACTTAAACTTTTAGAATTAAAAAAAAATATAACAAACCAAAAAAAAAAAACAAAACCCTTATTTCCCCACTAGGAATTGGACATGGAGACATTCAAAAATAACTGACTTTATTGTAAATTAAAGCCACATAATTCCCCAAGATCGTAAAGATCATTAAGCAGATCTTTTTCTTGATGATTTAAGTATGCGACATTTTTTACCGAATCCGTTATGGAAAAATACAGACTGACCCAGCTCACGGTGATTATACCTGATAATTAATTGTGTGCACTGGATCATTCTTAGCTGATCACATGCCGGAATTTCGCTCCAATAATTATATTACTTGCATGATTCAGCCTTTCCATTTTTTTTTTCCTCTTAGAGCAGTTCCTTTCATTAATTATACCACATTACCACATCTTGATGCCTAGTGCACTGACATGCCATATAAAATTAAATAGTAACCCTGAGACTCGTTTTTCACTAACATTCTCACGCACATACTTTTAGGAGGCCAATAGTTTGCTGGGTGTTTCGACATTTACCTTGAGGTTTCCTTTGGTGGTAAAAGCTCGGCCACAGATGCTGCAGGCAAAGGGTTTCTCCCCTGTGTGGGTTCTCTCGTGGATCTGTAGAGCACTGGCGGAGGAGAAACACTTTGCGCAGGTATTGCAGAAGTGTTGCTTGGGAGTCCTGCGCGGTGGAGCTGTGGAAAGCACTGGGGATGTTGAGGCAGATGATGTGATCAAGCCAGGGGGTACCTCCTTGTTTTCCGGGTGAAGGTTATGAAGGAAACCATTGACTTCTGGTTTGCTTAGAGAACCAACAGATAAAAGAGAAGGAGTTGGGCTGGAGGACAGGCTGGTATTTGATGGCTCAAATAGCTGTGAGGGCAGGTCTCGCATTTGATGTGTTAGCATATGCTGCTTGAGATTGCCCTTGGTGGAGAAACCCCTGTTACATGCCGTGCAAATAAATGGCCTTTCTTTGGTATGGCTTCGATAGTGAATGTCCAAGGCACTCTGACAAGCAAAAGTCTTCCCACAGATGTCACAGGATGTATTCTTGATGGTGTTACGCTCACGGAAGGGGAAAATCATGCCCAACGGGTCTTTTGGTGAATTGACAGATGTCAGGTCCAAGGCTCCAAGATTGGAGGGATGTGAGTGCAAGAGGCTTATACTGCTGGGGTCTGAAGATAAGGCCCTTTGGTGCCTTTCTTCGAGGCTCGGGGATTTGCGTGGTTGTGGCTGCATGCTAGTGGGTGATGGCGCCTGCATGGAGGAGGTAGATTCTGACACTGCTGGACTCCCGGCGCTTTGGCTTTCAATATCACCTCCCAGAGATGAGGAGTCATTGGTGAGACAGTCTCCTTCAATTAAGCCATTTGCAAAAGCCTTCATCTGGATCACATTATGTTCCTCCATTTCATTAGTATTCTCTTGGCCATTCCTCTCTTGCCCTTCCTGGGTAGCCATTTCAGGGGGAGCAGGGGAGTTACATAGACTGTCGTGGGAAGCATCAGCAGATCTGGGTGTATCTGGCACACTGCTGTCTGGACCCTCTTCCATTCCTTCAGTGTTGTCATCAGAAAAGTTGTCAAGATCGTCAAAGTTTCTTTCTTCAAATGAACCAGTATCAGAAGCCATGGACTCTGGATAACTCTCTGGCAGAGGGGTGTTGGGGATCTGCCCACCCATATGCATGCGGATATGTTGCTGTAGAACGACAGCATTCGTAAACTTCTTCTGACAGATGGGACAGGAGTGTTGAACTCTAAGAGGAGGCATGGCCCTATGAACACTGTAGTGGGTTTTAAGATTTCCCTTGGTGGTAAATGCCCTGCCACAGATTTTACACTTGAAAGGCCGTTCCCCAGTGTGAGTGCGATAGTGCATTTTCAGTGCACTTTGGCAGCTCAGCACCCGGTGGCAAATGACACATTCATTTGGGTCTTTCACCTTTCTATCAATGTTCTCCACAAGTTGTTGTAACTTGGATGTCTCCGATCCCTGGAGAGGATCCAGAATGCCTACAAAAGGGAATTTAGCCTTGAACTGATCAGACATAAGGGGCATGAGTGGGTTGGTCATCATGGGTGGGCTGGTAGAAGTCGTATATTCTGCAGCACTTTCTGGTGCACAACTCACATTTGTCATGAGACCCGAAGTCTTGCTGCCTTCTTCAGTTTTTCCATTTGAGGTAGGCAGTGTTGCACCTTCACCCTCTTCAGATACACCATCATTACTTTTAG
Organism: Hemichromis elongatus; assembly: GCA_015108515.1. Taxonomy (NCBI): domain Eukaryota; kingdom Metazoa; phylum Chordata; class Actinopteri; order Cichliformes; family Cichlidae; genus Hemichromis; species Hemichromis elongatus. The sequence goes on from VUQR01028879.1 coordinate 24,468, forward strand.
CTGAAGGCTCAGTGGCACCTGAGTCACTCTTTGCAGTAACAGAAGGACTAGTTATGGCTATTGAATGATCTTCCTTTTTGATGAAATGTGGCAGGCTTGGCATGGTTGGTGGTAGAAGCATGCCGACTGATGATGTCAGAGTAGGCAAAACTGGTTTACTGTCAAGCCAGCTGGTCACAGGCTTCTCAGGTGGTATAGACATGCCGTATGGAATGCCAGTGCTTGTCGGTATGTTGTCTAAGTGCTCAGGAACAGGGTAAGGGTTCATCTGGATATGAGGGTATTTTTCTTTATGACGCTGAAAATGCACCTTCAGGTTACCACGAGTGGAGAACCTGTTGCCACAGATATTACACTTGTATGGTCTCTCACCAGTATGTGAGCGCAGGTGAATTTGCAAGGCACTGTCGCTCCCAAACACCTTGCCACAAAACCTGCACTTATGTTTGAAGAAAGCATCATCAGAGCTGCTCTTATGCTCAAATGAACTGACATTTGGCGGCTTGTCTTTTCTCTGCTGGGCCAAAGCTGCTAAAGAATTGAGGTCCTCTACAGTGGTGCCAACACTGGGCAGAGAACTGGAGAATATGGGATTTCCAGGTGGGGGTTGAGGTAGAAGGGGATTCACGGACGAGCTTAACAAGCTACCTATTCCAAATGCTGGCGTTGATGACTTTGCTAGTGAGGAGCTGCTTAGTTGAGAGTGGAGGCTACTCATATGAGTGGGCCTTTTTTCAGAGGATTGGGGATTGATTGTTGATGGGCCCAGTGTGGTAATGCTTTGAGATGTCTCACTGCTGCTTGGGTTGGACTGAGGTAGCTGTGCTGCTGCAGCCAGCTGCTTTATGCTGCTAATACTGGCCGACTGGCTGGCCAGGTTCTGTGCTAGGCCTGCGGCTGCCGCCAGCTGTTGTGAGAGATGTGAGCTGAGTGTGGTCAGGGGGCTGGCAGCTGGCCCCATTGTGCCTGGAGCAGAAGTTGGAGGTACCTGTATTTCTGGTGACTGGGAGGCTAGTAGCAGTATCTGATGGCGAATCTGTTCAATAAGCTGCAGCTGGTGGATCTGTTGCTGTTGCAGGGCTAAGAGTTGCTCCATTAGGGCTGGCACGGCCACCCTTGGTCCTCCAGTCGAACGGGCTTCTTGGGAGAATTGGGCCACAGCCACTTTGGTGCTCTGCAGATTTTCAATTATGACATTGCTGTTGATCATGGAAAAGTTCCCCAGTTCAGTTAGGTTACTGAGCTGAGGTAGTGAGGCAGAGATAGCTGAAGTACCTACTGCGGGGCCAGAGGTGCCTCTATCAGCGTGACCGCTCACTGTATTAATGGGGCTTCCACTCTCTGTATGACTGCCGTCCTCTTCGTGACCACTGCTCATTCCGGAAACGTCCACGTCCATGGATTCGTCTTTTTCAAGAGTGTTAGGCTCCAAAAGGTCACTGCCCTCCGTTTGATCAGTGTTATTAGCTGTGTCATTCATCTGGTCATCGGGATTATGAGGAGGAGACCCAGGCGAGAAAGTTCCGGCAGGAGAGGCAGGATTTTCATTCACTATCAGAACTAACTGATTCTTAGTGCAATTCTTCTGGTGTTCCTCAAGATCTGATAGTTCAAAGAACTCAGCGCAACATCTGCTACAGACATGGGCGTCTGACTCCTTGCAGGGGGGGTCCTCGGAGCAAAGTTCTGTGTCCCCTGAAAAAGAGGAAACAGAGGATTAGCGATTAGAAATGTTTTGCAGCTGAAAAAGCAGTTTTATCTTCTTGAATTCCATTGTTGTTAATCTTAAGCTAATCAGTTTTAACACTTATCCTTCTGATGTGTTCACAAAAAAACGATTGAAAGGCAACAATAAGCCAGCAGAAATGAGAAAAGGCCTTATTCAATGTAGTGGCCTCTGAAACATGATAAGGGGGGATACAAAATCAATGGGAACTACTCAAATATTGGTTAAAAGTGATCTTTGAAGATGTACATCTGGGTTTCATCAGGCCAACCAAAGGTAATCATTTTCTCTAGATAATCCATCAAAATATAGAATAGAGTGAAGTCAGGATCATTGGGTCTTAATGAAATTTCATAGAAAAGCATTGATTTCCTATATTCCATGCCCTTCAAAGTCTACTTGTCCACTCGGTGCAAATCAAGCATTTGAAGGACTTATTAGACTTTCAATTTGCTGTCAACTTTGCTCATTTTCAGCCAACTACAGGCATCTTGGACAGGTTATCTATGTCACTAAACTAATTTGTATCCACTCAGCCTGCAATCACAGTGAGACAAGAACAACAGAGCCTGTGGCACCACATCTACTACATATACACAAGAAAGCAAAAACAAAGAGGAAGAAATTCAAGAAAGAAGTTTAAGGTAAACAGTTGATAACCAAAAAATATGAAACAAATCTGCCATCTATTACAATGATGAAAATATTTATTATTCTTAAGACTTTTGATTAAGAGTTGTTCAATACACGCAAAAGTTAAATCAGAGAAAGGACAGTTATCTGTAAATTCATTTGAGGAAAAAAAATGCCAGAAAGAGAGGGAAAAAAAATACTTGGTCAACACTAAAAAGCAGTGTGGCATATGAGAATGCATGCATCACAAACTTGCCAAAACTAAGAAAGTGGACACACCAGTTCACAGAACGAGCAAAACAGAAACTTCTCTTGTTACTTAGAGAAGAATTCTAAAGTAACGACCACATTTTAAATGCGCACTCAAACAGGTTTTGAAATTTTCCATTTTAATAAACAGGACGAGTCAGGGAATGAAAAGGCAAGACGACACCCTGCCCCCAGAGCCACTGCTGTGCTCCAGACTTTCCTTATTCATTTCCCTCTTTGTCACACTAAAATCTCGCTATTTAACATACAAGTTGATTTACAAATTGCATTTCTCTATGAATCCCTTTCATTGTGCCTCTGGCCCCTCAACACTTTCATCAGGGCCAAGAATTCATTTGCAAATGAAACCCAGAGAAGTGCAGCCCTGCCCCACAGAGAGACAGGATGCCTTCCCATTGTTCACACAGCATGGGAGCGGCGGGGATCGTCGGCACAGCCTGGCCCTGCTCATCTCAGTCGACTCAAAGCAGATCCTGTTTAATTCAGGGATTATCTCCCTCAATGTTTCTCCGCTCAGAGACATCAGATAACGCAAAGTTGCCATGACAGTAAACCCCGGCCCTCACACCACCAAACCATGCAAACAGGGAAGACTCAACTTTAATGATAACTTTTCATGTTAAATCCCCCCCTCCCTTCCACCCACCCACCCACCCGTCTACCTACACCCCAAGCGTTAATTTTGAAAAAATGTGTTTGATTCATAGTGTGAGAAATGTGAGGATTAAATAAACACCTTTTCTCTTTTCTCAAGGTTCACTGTACACAAATTAGTGTGAAGAAAATCAAATCATATGACAACGAGGGGGATGAAAGTAGAGGAATATAGAAAAGAAACAAAAACTTTTGCCTGAGCTTTGGAAGATGCAGAGTTATTCATAAAGAAATAAAATACCTGGGTTTGCACTGTGTGCGCATGAGTGTGTGTGTGTGCAAATCTACACACAGCAGAGAAAAAGCTCTATAGTGGAATTTAATTAATTCGTTATTTAACTCACAAACATAATAAGTGGGTTTCTTTAATTGAACAAATACTAACAAATACTAAAGCAATATTTTTTTTGTACAGTGCATTTTCAAAAACCGCACACTTTCAAAATGATTTAAGTTTATCAAACACATGCCACAAAAAAACCCAAATGCAACCATAAAATTTTAATATCTCTAGAATATAAAATTACACTAAAAAAGACAGCAGAGATAGACGAGCTTTCCCTAAATTGTGCATTTCTATACGCCAACTAAGCAACTGCTAAGACTCGTCATCAAATAGCAATGCAGCAATGGACATTATCGTCTTCCAAACTCTATCACAAGTTTAAAGAAAGCCAATGGTAAAAATGCCTTTATGGCTGTACAGTGTAAGAATATTTCACCACCAACTTTAACGTTTACACGGCTGCATATCCACTTTTTAAACTGCCGAAATATGTCTTTACTTGATGACCGAAAAACAAACTGAATCAAAGCATCACTACAAATCCACTGTCCACATAAGACTAGTAGCAAACAGCGCAGATGCTAGCATTAGGCTTAATTCCTAAAATAGCAAGGATTAACTTCAAATTACAATTAAGATAAAGTCAAGCTGGTATGAAGAAAGACTGTAAACTTCGATAGAATGTCTATCAATAGCACAATGTAAGTAGTGAGCAGAGCTAAAGGGCGTTAAGGCAAGGCAGCAAGAGGACGGAGCCTCAAAGAGATTGATCAAAAATCTGAATATGAGAGACAAGAAAGTAAGGATTAGTCAAAAAAAAGTTGGAGAGCTTTGAGAGATCCTACATTATTTTTTCGCAGGGGGGCCTCTGTGAGCGTCTTGACACTTGTAACTTCAGGAGGGTTTCTGCTCACATCTTCTCCAGCCCTCAGGACTCATCCCACTGAACACTAGATGGGGTTCCACTAAAGCTGCCGTGGTCCAGGACAAGATTCAAATCTCAGAAGCTCTGCCCCGGTGACATGGTTAAAGCTTAAGGGGAGGGAAAAAGGCAAAGCAAGTCCTTCAGGCTACACCTAAACTCACACCACATAAACAATGGCAAAATGACAAGCGAGGCACACTGTGTTTGCATGGAAAAACAGCGCAAAAGGGGGCTGCCCTGCCAATCTCTCCTCTAGGGGGGCCACTCTGATAGGGCATAAGGGGATGGTCACAACATTGATAAGGCCCCACAGTCAAACACACTCCTAAATTAAAAAAAAACTGAGGCCTTGCTGGGCCGCCTGCAGCTCTCATCAGCAGGGTCAATGGCAAGGCAGAGAGGAACACAGTGAGACCTGAACTCTGATCACCTCCAAACAGAGGGACGCTGGCAAAGGTTAAAACAGCTCAACATCCCACCCTCTGTGGCTCTCACTCCGACCTCCCAGTAACTACAGCCCTGAGCATCACTGATATTCAGCGACAAATACAATGACTTTCTGTTTCCCTTCCTGCTACCAGAACACTCTAGAAAAACACACAACTCATTTATAATGAGCACTGCTTCAGCTACATAATCCCAAACCCTAAGACAACTTATCATACTCTTATAATTACATACACAAGACACTTGCAACTATTTTAGCATATGGCCTAGACATAATTAGGAAAATTTGCATTCTGCAGTTGGGTTGTTGAAACAAGTGACTTTCCCTCACTCTCCTTCATTAAATTTAAAGGAAATTTAGAAAAAAAAAAAAGAAAAACAGCACTCAGGGATAAACTAGGTTTTGCATCAATCACCAAGTTCCTAAAATCACGTGAAACAGCGTTTCAATACGTGACTTTCTCCCGAAAGGAATATTTATTTAAAATGTTTATTTTAAATTCACATGCTTTTTAGGTTGTGCTAAACACAGTGTGCTTCAAAGAAATTTTTATTTGCACGCATGAAATCTGTAGGCCATTTTTCTATTTTTTTTTTTAGTAAATGTTTTTTTTTAAATTTATTTTTAAATTGCAGAAAGTATAAATTTTATGCGACAAAATTCGATCACTGCGCGGAATAATAAAGTCGAGGCTTCTTTCCATTTAAGAATACTTATAAAATTACTTAAAATATCAATGGATATTATTTTCCTCCTAATGAACGCATGACTGAAAAGTCGGTCAACAAAAACACACGCTGCAACGTCCTGTAGCGAAATGAAATCTGTATTTCTAACTATTCTACAGTGATCACAAAGTGCAGTTTTATTAAAGTGTCTTGTTTGGGTTTAGTGTTCCCCTGTACAAAAACAAAGCAGCTTGCAATTAATTATAACTTTACTGGCTTATGTTGGCCTCTGAAACTCTGAGAGCTCATACAGAGTCCTGAATGGCCACTTTGGGTAAACTCATTTCACATTTTGAGCACAACATTCGAACAAAACATTCTCACTGCAGTATTTTTCAAAGGTGTAAGACGGTCGCATTGACTACAAGTCCGCAAGTTAAAATTAGGAAGTCGGTTCTATCTACATGGACACGAAACTATCTTTTAGACTAATCGGGTGTGTATTTGTGCACACAGAATGACCGAGGCTAAACTTCAGTCTCCCAAATATTTGTTTTCTTTTTCTTCTTCATTTTTTAATAAAAAAGAATTGCCCAAAGATGGGTAAACTAAAGAGACCGGCACAGGAGTAACTGGGAAAGACGTTTGTTCATTAACGTTCTTCGGCGCACTCTGTCCTCCTTTCATCTTGCTTTAAAAAAAGAAGTAACAAGCCATGACGTAGACTGTTGATATATTTTCATAAAATAAAGAAATATCTTTACGAGTTTACAGCGCAGAGCTGAAGCACATGAAAGAGTATTTGTGGGTCCGGGACCAAAGAAAAGTTGGGAGTCCCGGCAGGGGCGACAGGGTGGTCGATGTCGAGGCAAGACACCGACCGCTGAACGCAGGGAAGCCTACGTGCGAGCGGAGCAAATATTTATTTATTTAAAACGTGCTAAAGTTAACATTAAAAACTTTTGAAACTTTTAAGTCACATCGAGCTCAAACCCAGAGAAAATGCATCATATCTATGTTTTTAAATTTAACTTTAACCGTTTATAACAGAGTTTTTAACCCCTGATAGTGAAATAATCAGCGCAGAAATGTCAAGTTTCCCAAAATTGTTCTTGGTACATAAAAAATGGGGAATTCGTGGAAATTCAGTGCATCAACTTTTGTTAAAAGTCGAGCATACTTTCATCAAGAAGTCACTTGAATTTGCAAAGAAATCAACAGAAAACTAATAGCATAAATCCCAATTCAAAGTCTTCTTTAACAGTGAGAGTTGACCGCGGACACAATAAAACGTCGCTTAAAAGAAAGAAAAACGGTGACTGCATAAAAGGAGCGTTGGGTTACTTGGACTCACCATTGTGCTCCGATAAAGGCAGATGAGGGTCGGATTGGAAGTGTTGAGGCTTCGCTTGCTTCCTCCGCGACATGCTGGCTGGCACATCAGCAGGCAAAGAATAAAAAAATGACTACAAAACCTTCTAAAAAATTACGTAAATCGAGAACATCCACCGCGCATGTGCCCCGTTATGATTATCAATAATGCTCTGCGATTAATCATACGGGGGGCTTCTTTGAAAGGCGATTGGCACCTTGCCAGCCCCCCTCCTATTCAAATGAAGTCTCTTTAATCAATTAGCTCCTGATTTGCTGGGGACTCTTGTCTCTCTCTCAGCTCCCACCCAATGAGTTGATCCGTATGGAGAAGAAAGGCTGGGTTTTCCAAACTCCCTTTAGATACGGTTTAACCCCTTCTGTTAGCCAAGTCAAGGCTTATCTCGGCTACTACAGGGGAATGTCAGCGTCTCGAGTCCATGCCCGCGACAGTATCTTTCAGTCTTTTTCACTGATCAAGCAGTGATCACAGTTTATTTTCTTTCTTTCTTTTTTCTTGTTCCCCTGTTGATGTGGATTGACGGGACGCTCGCAACTCAAACCTTCGCGATCTCCAACCAACTTTAATTTCACTACAACTCGGTAGTCCGTTCTCCACTCTTGCGTTAAGATCGCTGTAATTCAGCTCTTGTTGTGTGCACACCGACACCTACTTTCTGAAGAGTTTGAAGCGAAGCTCCCGGTGCGCTAAAACGTAACGTCTCGCCAGCATGTTCCGTGCGTAAATGGCACCGTTACGCGTTCCCAAAAGTCCAGAGTGTGATCCGACGTCCCAATCAGTTTGATTTGATTATTATTAGCAGAAAGAGGGGTTACTTACTAACACGTTTTCATCACACACTGCGTTCCGCGAATAAACAAACTTTGAGGGCCCGTGCGGCAGTGGGACAAATGTGGAGCCCGGCCCATCGAGGATCTGATTGGTCATCGGGCTATTCAGTCACGTTACCATTCACCTCCACCTCCCTCCCTCCTCTCTCTCCCGCTCTCTCTCTTTCTCTCTGATTGAGCACAGCAGAGCCAAACGGTTTGTGCGCGCCGGGATGATCAGTGGTAAAGAGCGGAGAGACAGAAGTCTGTTCATTTGAATGAGGAAAAATGAAGATTTTAAATTCTTCCCCAAACAGTTTTTTAACGAATGCTTGCCTCATATCCATGTCATGTGGACTAATATACATTTCAAATCATGCATTTGAAAAAAAACAAACAAAACTTATCTTTATATATTCAACATCCACTGGGTTGTTTGTGTTGTAAAATCGGTATGAATTACTGCATAATGCCCTTATCAAAAGTTAAATGTTTGGCCTGTTGATATGTTTTATTTTATCGTAATGGTAAATGTTTTTATTAGAATGACAATTGGCCAATATATTTCAGCTGATATCTACAATGCAAATAAAATACTGTCTTAATCGAGCCCGTGGATTACAGAAGTTACAGTATTATTATTATTTTTATTATTATAAATAATGCATTAACAGGAGTGCGCATTCACTTGGGATGCTTAAGAGGGCAAGAGATCCCACAGGAGCTTCTTGTGAGCGCTGAGTCGAGTAGATTTATTACCTGAAAAAGATAAACGAAGCTCTCAGTCAGGCTGATTTTGAGAAATGAAGATAATAATGTTACTATAGGTGATGCCTCGGATGCCATTATTTTTCACTGAATATTTAAAGAGCAGCTGCAGGCTAGATGGATCTGGTCCTCTCTTGTGTCAGATATCTTTTAGTTTCGACTAGCCTTACTATTTACTTATTCATGAAAAAAGGAAAGAGCAGAGGGAAAATCAAATACCTCTGATGGCCTTAGTGATCTGCTTTATCAATGCGTTAGGTCGAATAATTAAATAGCACACATAATTTTCAAATGGACAATTCTTTTATGTATTTTTTTTTTATTTTTTTGGGGGGGGAGAGTATCAGTTAATGCGTAAAGTGTCCAAAAACCCGGGTACCAGATCGAAATTAAAGCTGTGACTAACAAAACTCAAAGAGCAAATGATCATTAGTAGAGGAAAATGTGTATGTGCGCGTGCAGTTAAAAAGCCCGTGCAATTATATGCAGGAAACTTGAAAATGCTAGGAGAGGAAAAAGGGGTCTGCAATATTGTAATGTCCCGGGCGGAAAAATCAATGGCCAGTTAATTGATGTGAGTGTTGGTGTGAGATTGTAAACAGGGTGATTTGCAGCCCAGCCGAGCAGGAGACATTTTAAATGGGATTCACTCGGGACGGTTGAGGATACAGTGTTAACAGTCATGGGCTGAATGACACAGGCGGACACAGTTTGAGGACCCAACAGACATAACTCAGTGCCAGTGCTTGAAAAAGTTTTAAACTGACTTAAACGTTTTATTTTATTTTATTTTTCCAGAGGTGTGTGTCTGCCTGAATTATTATTTTTTTTAGCTGTTGAGTGAGAAATCGGGAAAAAAAAATAAATATTTAACATAAAAATGCTTATCATACTAATGATAATGACATTAAGATGGAATTATTAATGTACATTTCCTTTAAAAAAAAAACAAACAATTAAAACCTTTCATTAATGATGGGTGTAATAACCGTTTATTTAACAAGCGCATCAAACATCCAGTTATTTTTGTCAATTTGTGTGTGTGGGGGGGGGAGTGCTTTCAAAGAAAAGTGAGAGAAGCCTTTGGCGCATAAAAAGTGCGCATTTGTCGGTTATGCGCAATCAATGCCGCGCGCAGCATATCAGAGACGGTCTGTCGTGGGTGTCATCATTCACTATTATCACCGACACGTCGTGATTGATCACGTAGCTCAGAAACACTGCACGTCTGAGCGCATAATGCGATAGTTAAAGCGAGGAATCTACCAAAGCGCAGTTGTTAGTGATCCTCACACTCTGTATTTCTAACTAGAAAGCCCTCTTTTTTTTCTGCGTATTCAACACGTGGTGGGTTTCTATTCACGGTCCTGCTCCCTGCTCGACGCGATGCCTAAAGAATTACAACTAGCTGGATTAGGCCTTCATCTAGGTCAGCTGCACGTGTGTGTGTGTGTGTGTGTGTGTGTGTGTGTGTGTGTGTAGTGTTTGTGATAACAGTCGCACAAATGGCAAAAAGAGAGAGCGGACAAAACTCAAGGTTTTACAAGAAAGCAGAGTCTCCTGACTCCAGTATGTATGAAGAGGAGTGAAGTCCCTGATTCACAGGGCTGCTGCTTACATGGATTGATAGGTTTGATTTATATGTTTTGAGTAAAGAGCCTCTGTTAAAAAATAACAAAAAGTTATAAAGATAATATTAAGAAAGGGCCTTTTTAATAATAACAAATACAATCACAAACAGCCATAGGCTGAAATTCCCTAAAATGTTTGATTTTGTGGCAGAATAAACTAGTACATTAATTATTCTTTTCTTTATTAACAACTGGTGAAGTCAGTGGTCCCCCTCATTCGCAAAACAAATATCAAGTACGTGGCCTTATTAATGGCACCATGATGTCTTTTCTAAAGGATTATAAGCTTGATTAAAGGGATTGTTGTAAGCTGGCCTCATGCTCAAATAAAGAAATAAGCCCATATTTTCCTTCTACCAAGTCACACACTCTGTCACTGTATGACTCTTAACAGAACAGTACGGCTATGTTTAGGATGCCCAACCTCAGCCAGTCAAATATTACTCAGTCTTTGAGTTATTCCACATAAGTCTTCCAAAAAAACAAACAAAGAAAAACATTTAAAATAATCCAGCCATATGGCTTTGGTAAAGAAAAAAAAATAAGAGCAGAAATTATTGGTACATTTACTTGAAGTATGAAGTGAGATTACTTTGTCTTCCAGACAATCAGAATGCAGCATTTAGCACTCTTTTGCCACCAAAGGAATCCCATTGAAAAATCGCCTGCATTAAAATTCAATACCTGCAGCAGCACCGACTAGCCTCCATTAATTAAGAGATCAAACCCTTTCTATTGTCCTCCAGCAGCGCTGCCACCACTTGTCCCACAGATTGTTTTCCCCCCATTGTGCCCTCTGACATCTTCCTGCAGCATCGCCCGATATCAATGGGCCGTGTTTGTTTTTACATTATCTCAGCTGCAGTTACAGACACCCCCTTTCAATCTCATCTTGTTTGAGGGAAAACAAGCAAACATTCAAGGGTGTCGCAGAGGTGCTAGAGGTCACTGGTCCATCACACATACCCTGCATGTCCATGCTGTGTGTGTGTGTGTGTGTGTGCGTGATTGTGAGTTTGCATGTGCCACTGGTACAGCCATCTGTGGCACAAACACTGTGAGTGACTGTGTTTAAGCTGTAGCTACTCAGGTACAAGCGTACAAGTGTTAGGAGATGTGTGCCAATGGCTCCTTCACAAAGAGCTTCACCCCCCCCCTAGTTATTAGTGTGAGAGGCCAGGCTTCAGTGTCTTTCTGAATGGTGTAACTGGACACCAAACATCACAGGCGTGATGCACTCGAACACAAAACTACAAATTTGTATCCTTTTGGTTAGTTTGCAAACACTATAAGACTTTTGTTTGAGGTAAAATCTAAACACAATGAGATTAAAACTTTATTATAATGAAGGTAGATAGTGTAACTCGCTGCGTTCTTATATTAAAAATAATTAATTGCACTTTTCAATTTGGACAAATTCAAAACAGTTTGTTTCGCATCAAATTTGACTGATCATTCAAAAATGATAATTTTTTTTCTATAAATAAATGTTTGAAACGAAAAAGATAAGTGACAAACACAGTACTTGAGGAGAATGAACCTTTAGCTTTAGTTCAGTAAGTTTATTAGCTTTATGGCTGTTTCTCATTACTGTCCACCCGAGTTTTTTTCTAAATAGATACACTCAGTCACAGTGATGCAATCATTCAATCCTTCAATTGTTATCATACAAATTCACTTGATTGTATCTGATTAAACATGTTCGCTTGAGTTGCATTAACGACAAACACGGTGGTACTGGACGACCACCAAGACTCCCATTTTAGCTCCTTCGTATTCTTGAAAAACACATTGTGCTTTCATATGACATTGACAAATGATATTTGGACGAAGAGGGATGCTTAGATGGTTAGATGTTTCACAGAATGGAGCCGGATTACACTGACACACATCACTAAGGCTGGAGGTTACAGAGGAACCAAACACTCCAAACATCTTGAAGAAATTACAGACATCACCCACCGAAAGCTGAGTGTTTATGTATTCTTAAGAACCTGGAAGCAAAACTAAAAATTACACATCGACTTATCCCTACATTACTTCACACGCTCGTAAACACAGAATATACACATGCGATGTCTGTGTCACAGCCACAAAGCAAGCCGGGCGGGTAGGGTAACCACACAACAAAGCAACGTGCAGGTAACCACCGAGCCGGCAGACACGCCACGTAAAACAAAACAAAAAAACACACGTTCTTACAGTAAATACACCCACAAAGTTGAAACATATCAAGCGGTTTATTCGCAGTGACTCTGGGCACAAGATGTTTATCAACTGCCGCCAGACAGTTGTGTTGGTCGGCCAGCAGTTAACTGTGTCTCAGACAGCCTCTTATTGCTATTGATAGTTAGCATCAGTGTCCCGGCTGAGGAATGGGACTGCTATAGGCAAACACAAGCTATTGATCTCCAGCCTGTCCCTGACTGGCCTGGAGCTACAGAGGGAAAGAAATGGGAGTGGAGGCCGGGCGGAGCCTTCAGACTTACTGTCTGGCACCTGGAAGAGCTACTGGTGGTGCTGGTCAGGCTGCTCACTCCTTTAGATTGCTGCTTTGTCTTAAAATTAACAGCCTGCATCTATTAATAGAGCATTAGCTAAATTATTAATTTTTAGTCATATTTTAAGGCTTTTATATTAAGGCCACCTAAAGAAAAGCACGTCTTATCAGTTTTTCTCCAGTCAATGAAAGTTTTAACTTCCTACGTACTTTGCATCTCGTCTCGTGCCCCTTTAATCCTTTTTGTTCAGCCGTTTCTTAAATTAATATCCTCATTTGTTTATGTATTGATTGATTGATTGGCTGGAATAAAGCAATTCACTTTGGCGCACTGTGATTTCAAAGCGGCGTTTAAGCTCACCGCTAGCAGCATTCAATTCATTAAAACGACTGCTCCAGATTGTCCTCTGTTTTTCTTTACACTCCTCTATATATTCCCAATAAAGAAATCACCACAGAATATGATGCCTTTCTGTACTTAATTGCTCTTTAAAACAAGCACAAACACACATTAGAATGCACTGAGGTTGCAGTGGTTAAAAATGAAGAATCCATCGGGAGGAAAAGTGTTGCAGGCTCTATGTGAGGTCTTTTTATGTGTTTGCATGTGTGCTCTTGAGCTTCCTGTGACCACACGAGAGGGAACTAAATTTAAGCTGGTGTTTGTGTGTGTGCATGCCTGCGTGCTCTAGACTTAAAAAAAACAAACAGGCATACTGTATGTATCTCTGTTTTTGTTAAGTGTTTATTTACCCACTCAGGTGACCACCATATAATATGTAGCAGACAAAATTTCTTTAAGTGCAGCTTATATATGGCATTTTGTTTTCAATGAGTAGAACTGAAATTAGATGGTGTTTTGTTATAGCTCCACTGTTGTTGCACACCACGTCTGCACTGGAGAGGGGAAGAGGAGTGAAATCTGCCTGGAGGTGAAGGGGGAGGGCCTGTCATTCTTTATTTACCCCACTTGTGGAAGTCTAGTCGGATACGGGATATCAGAGAAGTCAGTTCCCTGATGACAAGCGAGAAGACTACCTTGAGGGGTAAACTCAGTCAAGTTATAGGACTGCCACCACTTCCCCACTTCCTTTTTCTTCACAACTCACTCTTTTCTCCCCTATTTATGTCGCCTCTTGCTTCTTTTGTCTTTTTGCTGTTTTCTTTTCATATTTTACAAAGTAAAATATAAAATGTAAGAATTACGCCAACTAATTTAATTTACTATGGAGTCGAACAAGGTATGAAAATAAAATAAGAAAAAGTAAAAAAAAAATAAAAAAATCATGTAATATTGAAAAATACTTAAAAGCCAGACACTTCAGTGCCCTTATTTGTGTGTGTGTGTGTGTGTGTGTGTGTGTGTGTGTGTGTGTTGGAATCAAATAGTACCTCTCCTGCTCTCTTAGCTCATTTAGGCTGCATGTCAGACAGAATGGCAATCAGACTCTCTCATCAAACTCCGCTGCCCTTTTACTTTTTCTCCTACCTCTTGGCTCATCTTGTTTGGTGAGTTGGTGCTTTTCAAACTCCCATCAAAACGTCTGGCAAGGCGACACAACACAGCTTGCCTTACATTTTCACGAGGCCCACTGAGGATCGCTCCGTATTCTTTGATGATGTTTGGGTACAGATAAAAATGACAGTCTTTTCGTTTCTCAGAGATCTAGCATTTCGTATCTAAAAACCCTACTACAGGTAGAGTACGCATTCTCATCCCTCTGATGTACAGCTGCACACATTCAGATGGATAAGGACAAATGTAAGCACACCGACACACACACACACACACACACCCACACACACACACACGGGACTCTTTTCAAAGAAGTTTGCTTTTTTTATTACTTCCTTTCCCATTCAGTGGCCTCCCCACTTTCCACAGTGCCCTGGGTGTGCAGTGAAAGAGTCGTGCTTATTATGTGCTCCGGGCTCTCCAAACCCAGCTTTGTTTTGTCCAGATAGCTCTCTCTCCCTCGCTCTCCTTCTCTGTCTCTCTTTAATATTCACAGTAAGAGTCTTGGCTCTCACAAGACGGCTGTTTTCCCAGTTTTCTCCCCCGCTAACAGCCAAGTGTGGCCCCTGTGAGTGTAAACACGCAGAAGGGAGGGACATCTCCTGACAAACATCTCCAAGGATGTGCCACCCTGCCCCGTGTCATTCATTCTCTACCTGGCACTGAAGCTAAACTGTTAACACTGAAGTGTGAGTGCCCGAACCCTAAAGGACTGCCAGCGGCTGCACATGCCTGGTCTACCTAAATTCACACTACACTCACATCTGCTCTTCACGGAGAAACGATGCAGCGTAGAAGCACATCACAAAGTCTGTGCGTGTGTTGTAAAGGCAGAGCTGTTTGCTGAACTTTATACAATGACAGAATAACAAGTAACTTAATGTACACATTTCTCATAGACCTAATTTGAGATTTCACACCTAATCCATTCTTAAGTATGCCTTGCTTTTTCCCCTTACACTGCACTGAAAGCCCCTATATGTCAGCCTGTTCTGTCAGTGTGAGTTGTGAATCTGTCACCATGACAAATTCTTCTACATTAATTGCTTTTGGCAGTTAAGGTTATTCTCCCTTGGACTGTAATGTCTTACAGGGGTCCTTTGTTTAACCAGGTGGCCAACATAAGAACCACCTCTCACAGAGTTGATATCTGGAGACTTGCACCCACTGGAGAAAATTGTCATTACCTTGTAGCCTAGTATCTGCCAGTGGCAGCACAAGCCTAGCAAACAGCATGAATTAGGAGCGGAGCTTATATTTAAACAGAAGATCACCCCAAACATTGATAAGGCGGTGCACTGCATGGCAGTCAGACCCCTGGTGATGTTAACAGCACTATGCTGTTATCACAGGTGTGATCACTCAACAGCCCACAACCACATTTACATCTTAATTACCAGCCTAATCAATGGGGTTGCACTTTGACTTCATTTGTGGCATTCATGAAACCTCATTTAAGGTGTAAGAATAGGCCATCGTAAGTACTGGTGGTAAGAGAGAGGCACCTATTTTCACTGTGGGATACAAAGAAGATAAAAAGGGGCAGACTCTTAAAGTCTCATAGGCGTGCTCACACTGCACAGTGGGGTTGACAAAGAGAGCACTGGGAGATATTTATGATAATTGCATACTCCTCCCAAAATGACAAAGCAAATTGGTGAGACGTGCAGCGTATGACAGAAAACGGATGGCTTGAGGGACTTGAGCTGGGTGATTTAAATGCCGAGTGATTGAACAACAAACTCGCATTAAGACCTTATTGATGAGTTCAGAGTTTCATTTGGGATCAATAAGACGATTGGTAGAGGCTGAAGCCAATACATGCAGTAGGGAGAGACTGCGGGGTGGAGAGATGAGAGGTTATTGAACTGCTTCACCGCAGAATAGAAAAGACACTGGGTTATGTTTATCTAAAAGTGGCCTGGAGGATTTTATCCCGAGTGGTGGCGGGATATCA
>VUQR01028879.1:43104-64746 GCA_015108515.1 Hemichromis elongatus
GGGAGGGGGGGCTAAGTACCAGGAGCATGTCAATGTGGGGGGCTAATGGTGGGGGTACCAAGGTTGCAAGCAATTTCTCTTTGTTATCAAGTGAAATGACTCTGCAAATATGACAATAAATCACAGTGGAAATCAATCTGAGAGGAGGCGACTGTGAGCCACTGATAATGCATCAATCAATATTTAATGTTTAGACTTTAATTAATCCACAGGCGCCGAGCATTCTTTAAGTGACAAAGGGGGAGGAGAGGGGGAAAAAACGAGCAGGGAGTGCTTTTGCATAGAATAGCTCTTATATCAAACTGAGACACTGAGCTGAGCGGCCTCATCAGTCGATTTTCCACAGCTTCCCAGTGTTGCTCTATTTCCTCTTATTTACGAGACCTTGAAACTGAAGAGAATAAAAGTACGCATTTGGTAGTTAGACGAAAAAATGGAAATAGATAAATGCTGTTACTGAGTATATGTGACACTGCTTAAGTGATGTTTAAAATATGTTCTGGATCCATCTGAAGTCCTAGTAACTACACTCAAAAACAGTGAAATTGGGGGGGTTATTAAATTTACAAGAGTGTAACTTGTAATTTGAATTAAAAAACAATTTTACGTTTCGATGGTGAATGTAATTAAATCATGTACGATCTGCATGAAATTCAACAACTTCATATTAGCAAAATTTATTCTTGTCTCAATGAAGCGAAACACAATCTAGTAAGAGTGGTTAGTTGCGTGGACTCGCGATAACACAAGATCACGTGAGATTTCAAACCACTGCAAAATCATCGGGATTATAGTAGCAGAAAAGTTTAATAATATATAAAATAGCTATTGCTATTTATTCTAACTTAACCTGTCAGGGACAAAAACTTAAAAATAATTATGTATTTGAGTACGGAGTGACATCTCGGTTAGCACTACAGCCTCACAGCAAGAAGGTCCTGGGTTCAAATCCACGAACTCCATGAATGACATGGCTGAGGATAGAAAAAAACATCATTTTCGATCACAAAAATGTTTTATTAACAAAAAAAGTGCCCAATTATTGTCCAAGTCTGATTGTTCACCTTACAGTTTCTGTCCTTGCTGAAGAATTAGGCTGGAGTTTAAAACTTTAAGAAACTCATACTTTTTTTTTTCTTAATTGTGGGAATACAGCACTTCAAGGCAGTGAGAACACTAAGCTCCATCTCAATAAACCAGCTGCCCAGGACTCCATACCTGCACACCGCTGACACTGCTGTAACGTCAAGATTCAGGAGCTCTATCGAACAAAAATCCCCGTCTGAACAATGCAGCCATGAAGCCGTTATGAAAGACCATTTCAGTGCAGAGCCATGCTTAGCCCTCGCCCTCTGATCACACTGACACATCCCACAGGTACTAATTACTGAATCTACTTCTGCAGAGGAGTGGCGAGAGAAATAACATGGAAGACGCTTGACATTTAGATACCTGCCGTAAGACTTACAGGGATAATTGGGACACAACTGAGAGGGAGGTCCACCAAGTCTGTTTCAGTTGATAAAATAGCTTTAGGTAACTCCCAGAGTAAGACACATCACCAAAAACGTGACCTCGGGAGAGCAGTGAGTGGGTCAAGGCAGTGAGCAAGAGGAATACAAGCATTTCAAGGTTAAGACCTACAAGTCTGTGGAAAGTTATTTTAGAAGTTCCTGGAGATGTGGATAAATGGCTTAATCACAACAGGTTTGAATAGTCTTGATTACACATAATACATGTTAATTCATTGTGCACAGATTTTCAGGTCTTTTATTTTGAAACTGGACTCTTCCACAGCTGGGTTGAATGCACTCTAATAAAAGCGCAAATGCATCATGCACAGGCCATTCTTGAAAGCAGTTATTTTAAATATCAGTAGAAGAAGTTAAAGGACGATGGCTTGTAAATTAGTTTTGCCCTATAAAAGTTTTATCTAAAACTCAAACACTTTGAATACATTTCTTACTGAAATAGCTGCAAGACTAAAACAACATCGTTGTCATTTCAACATATATTGATCAGAAATCTCGAGGAGTTGCAGAGGGGAGAGAAGTATTTAACTGACTTTTATGACAGTTGTTAAGTCATTTCCTGAAGCTGTGGTTTATGCCTTTGCAATAACCTCCATGAATGATGTAATGAGAGATTATGATACTTCCTCCCTGTTTTATGACCTCTACCTCTTCCTTCGTGCCAGCATGTGAGCGCATGTAAAGTTAAACCAATACCAGTACTATCCTTAAATGAAACGTGCAACTGAATATTGGTCATTCTCAACTGATGTGGTTTAATCAATGAAGACAGATAACAGGAGACAGTGTGTAAAATGAGCAATTAAATTTGATTTTCTTTCCCTGCACATTTTAATTATAGTCTATTTATATAGTTATTTCTCCATTTTTCACAAGTCTTTTAGATTTGACCATCTGAACCAATTACAGCATCTTACATGTTAAATTAGGAATGATTTTTAATTCTGAACTTTTTGCTACTTGGTCAATAATAGAAGGTCTATGAGGGATTTTTTTTGACCACCCTATAAGCAGTTCATCATATATATGCATCATATAGGCAACGAATGTTGTTTTTCTGCTGCGTTTGGCAACTTTTGCTACTTCTTCTTATTAAAGGAAAGATTTAGGGTGTTATAATTTTTTTTCTGTTTTAGGGAGATGAACAAATTATTCCAGGGAGCTGTGAACCCAGCAGTCTGAGATTTCTTTTGTGAAAAAAAAAATGTGTTAATGCTATTAGCTTTATATACAAATATATAAATGTGCATGTAGAAAAACAGATATACAGGCATTGATAATCACACATTACATACGTGTTTGAACCAGTATATAATGAGTAGACGGTTAGTCACATGAAACAAATTTACTGTCACATACCAGTTAAATATCCAAAGGGCCTTCTTAGCTTTCTTTTTTATGCTTCTTCACAATAGTCCAGTGTTTGAGAGGAGCTAGACAGTTGCCAACAGAACATATCCAATTGGACATGGTCATTAAAAAAGATGGACTAAAACAAGCTACAGTGAAACTGAGTTATTTGGGGGGGAGGGGGGGTGTCAGTGGAGCCACTGGTTGATATATTAGGATGTACCAGCGTGAAACATAAAGTGAGCAATAATCCAAAAGTGTGAAATGCAGAAAGCTGTGGACAGGCAGGGCCATTCGAAGAGGCCAAGTATGACATCGACCCCAGATAGACAGTAAGAGTGTGAGATGCATCTTAATTCCCCGAGACATATGTGAACATGTGTAACTGTATCATCAATCCCACCCAAAATGCCACAGGCTGACATGTCTGCAGCCAAGGCCATGTCTGAGGGAACGAGGTAATAGCAGCCCGCTGTCATCTCCTGTCACTCTCAAAAAAGTGAACTGTCAGTCGTGAAACCAGAGACTTTGTGCTGAGAAGACACTATTTGGATTAAAGGTACTTAAAAAGAATGGCTTTATATTTGACATAGTATGACTGTGAATCACGGTGTGACTAAGGAATGACTGCATTCATATCTGTCTGCATCTGTGTAAAACCTCCACAACCGCTAAGGAGGGCGGTAGTAATTACATAACTGAGAAATGATGATAGGGTTCGTACTTTGCCTTTAAACAAGTATATGCCTGTACTTGTAGTTTAATCAAACTTAAATGCCAGTTTAGCTTTTCAAAACAATATGTGAAATCCTTCAAAAAAAGTCTACATGTGCACATCAGAAAGAGTATTAATCATTTAGGTGAATGGCAAAAAAACAACAACAAAACAGCAAATACTGTTTACGCCTTTGAGACTAAAATAGACATATTTCATTGTTTGAAATATCATGTGCAAAACTGTTCATAACATTGTCAAAATTTGCTGAATCTACAGCTAGCTATAAAAATATTTGTAGGAGAAGGTGAGAAGTAAGGATGTGTAGAGGTGTAACAAGGAGAGGACAAAAGCACATAAAATGCCGAAGACTAAAGATGGCTCTTCCTGTGTTACACTGAGGAGAGGGTGGGCTATGAGGCTGATGAGAAGGAGGGAGAAGATGTCCAGTGATTCACAATGTTTTGTCTCTCTAGTATACTGTTGCACATAGTAGGCCAATGTTTTATTTCAACAGCACATATTATTCGTACTTTTTTTTAAAAATTGCTGCTCTAACTATATTTGAACTATAATTTAATGTATTTTACATGAAAATGTAAGTGCTAAAACCTTGTGGTGAACAGACCTCTACTGTCCACTGTCATTCTGTCCAAATATCTAAACAACCCTAGTTAACACAGTATGAGTCATGAGTCATTCATTGCCACGAAAATGTCATTTTGACATTCACATTGAAGGTTTGAGGGGAGTTTAAGGATTTTAGTTATCTATAATGTTTTGCCACATGTATAAACTCTTTCGGGAAATGACAACTTAAAAAAATGGCTTAAATATGCCACGGCTCCTTGCAAATCTCTAGAAGAGGAGAGTGAAGTCTAACATGGAACGCTTTAAAAAGTTAACACAGTTAATAAGCTAATACTTGTTCAGGACTCTTTGTTCCCTCTTCATTTTTGTAAGTCAAAGTTCATTAAACTCAACTTTATGTGACTACTTTTTCCTTTTTTATTTTCTCTCTTAAACAAACAAACAAAAAACAACTTTGTTTGAATCTCTAAATGTACTAGTCCAGTTCCAGCTGTATAACTCAATTTCACGGCAAAATTTAACCCTGTCTCATTTTTCTTTTCCTGAAACTTTCTTCCAAGACAAGACTAAACGCAGCAAATCACTACATACTCATCCTATTTTGTGTTGAATGACTCACGAAGTCATAATGAGGGTAAAAAAGGTCAAAAGTCACAAGTGATAGTAGCTGTGTCTACCGTCTGACAAAACTTTTCCAGCTAAACCTGAGTTTGTATGATGATGTCATCCATTTTAACATCCTGTTGATTAATCCCTCTATCCATATGAAGCCCAAATTTGCTGCTGCGGATTTAAAAATGCACCCAAGCAATATACAAGCTGATTGCATATAAAGTCATAGGCTTGGTAATAGTAGAGTGCATGCACGATATATGTATGTGTGTGTAAAAGCGCGGGCCAAAGAACTTTAGGAATGCCGTGCAGCTCTGTCCTTTTGTGCAGACTTGCTCCTGTGCCAGGACAAGGGCCTTCTCTTTAATCCATGCTGATTTGGTAAACAGTGACGTTAAAACTGCCCCGGGCCAAAATCTAATTCTGTTGTTTTCTTGTCCAAAGAAAATGTGTATTTCTTCGGAGATGTCTTGAAGCAGATGGAAATGTGGGGGATAGATTTAATCTGACTAAGGCTCATGCTTTGATTGGAACTCAGATTAGGATTGCAGCCCGTGTTTTCAATAATTATTCTCTAGTTGAATTAAATGTATCCTCTTAACACGAAAAACATACGCTTGCATGTGCATGAACATCTGTAGGATCCCCGCTTTAACTGTCAAATTTTTATCAAGCACCTCAGCACGGACTGACAGACACACGTCACTGGAATCCTTCATGTTACCATAGCTGCTATTACTCAGTATTTTTAGTTCACAATTTCCCTTTTGATATCTTCGTTCCAACCTTATTTCTTCTCCTTTGTACTGCATTACACAAGGGACAGGATAATTATATTGCAGTATTATTTGGGACATTCAGTTGATTGAATTCATTCGAAAGCAAGCAATCTCTTCTCCTTCCTGCTGCCACCTGGACAATAGCCCTGAAACTTATCTCTCAGCTCGCCGGTTCCTTACTGTCCCAAACCATGGGAGTATTGTTTTTCTTCTTCTTTGTCTCGCAGACAATCCAACCTCTGAGCTTGTTTGCTAATTGATGGTAAAGTAGCGGGGGCATTTATCCTCCTGTTTGTAGGTGTGCAGCCGTGTTGCTCTTCTTCCTGTTGTGTGTAAGTCCCACTTACCCAGCCCGCTTAAGCCCCATTGTTCTTTTTATCACTGACCATTTTAATAAATCTCAAGGGGTAATCTCAAAGTGCCACCCACAAGATGCTTTCTAAGGTACATGTAAAAACAGTTACCTGCCACAACAATGCTCTCGTTGACTGACATTATCTGGAGATTGTAGACAAAGAAAGCAGCTGGCCTGCTTTACATAAGGTCGGTCTTAAACTACCTGCACCACCCCACCCCTCTGCTCGGTGGAGTAAGACGGAGTAAACAAGGAAAGACAGAGACGAGAGTGTGGGGTGGCTTTTGATGTGGGTGGAGGATGCATGGAAGGGGGTCACTATGTGTCCTTTTCAGATTTTATCAGTAGAGTGCAGGATCTGTTCTTCTGTTACTGCTGTGGAAATGACACTGCGTAATTCATTGTGTGAGTGTGTGTATGGTTCAATAAAAGGCAAAAAAGTATAAAAAAAAAAGAAGGAAGAAAACACAAGAAAGATTTTAAAAAACACATGTTTAAGTCATTAAGAGGGACTCAGAAGAGCCTGCTGTGGACTTGATTTCCACTGGGCGGTAAGCCTTTGGGTGGGTGTAAATAATGTATTAATTTTTAAAGAGATTTTTTCTCGCTTCTTTAAGTGATAAAAAAAAATCTCCATCTGGTCAAGTGTGAAGTAGGACAGAGCTAGATTAGAGAATGTTCTGTGTTATCTTATCTGAGCATGGGCTTAATGTCTGTACAATCAATGCTCTTCCAACAAGTGGTTCATTAAAAACAGAATGGCAATCTTTAATTCCGTGTATTACGAATGTGCACTGGCACAAAAACTGGCAAGAGGAACAGCACAAAGAAGAATATAGATTCCCTTTGACTGTCACAAATGTTACAGCTAACTAAATAGGATTTTTGGGGGGAGGGCACAATTTTTGTAATTTTGCCACTGCACAACACTCTTGTGGATTTTAAACAGTGCTATAAAGCCTTTCAGCTTTAATTTAACACTTGATTTGACTTTTCAGGAATTATACCCCTTTTTATACATAATCCTCCATTTTCAGAGGCTCAAAAGTAAGTGGCTGACAAGTAACTTCATAGCCAGATGAAGTCTGTTCCTTAATTATTCAATGAAAAAGTAATTAGATAAAATATCTGGAGTTGCTTCCATGGACTGAACTTGCATTTGGTATTTTTGCACTGCAATGCTCTATATTTAGTCCAAAGAGATGTAAATACAGGTGAAAGAGGGCATTATTAGGCTAGAAAAACAAAACAAAACAAAAGCAACTTATCAGAATGATAGCAAAAACTTTAGGAATGTCCAAATCACCATCTGAAACAGGCTGCAGAGTTCTTCTTACAACCCACTCCCTTCGCCAAACTAATGATCTGAAGTATATCACATCATCTGTCAAACATGATGCTGGCAATGTTATGGTATGGGCCTGTATGGCAGAGGTTGTTGTCCTCTGAGCTACAGGGCGACTGTGGGATCCCTCAATAAACAGGAGTAAAATTCATTTAATTGCTGAAATGCTGTTCAAAGTAGCAATGATATCCCCGGAGAAAAAGTTATTCATGAAAATTCAACCTCCTGCTGTATAGTCTTTAAGGCTACGTGCACGCTAAAGCATTTTCGTTTGAAAACGCATCGTTTTGTCTCCGTTTTGGCCTCCCGTCCACACTGAGACAGAGTTTCTGGTCAGGGAAAATGGAGCGTTTTGGACACGCTCTCGAAAACGCATAGATTTGTAAACGCAGCATTTTGGCATCGTGTAGACGGCCAAAATGCAGACATTCCAAAATGATGACGTATGTTAGTCATATGATGCAGTCATGTGACCACTTCAACCAAGATGGTCAGACGGCATTGTACAGTAGTTGTTTTGTTTGCTCACAAAACTACAGTTTTTGGCGGCCTTATTGAAGATGAATATGTACTCATTTGTGACTCAGAGCAACAACTCCACCTCATTATTATTTCATTTGAAAAATTCTGAGCTTTTTCTCACCATTTTGCGGATAAACAACAGACGGAATTGACGCAGGTCGAATCGTCTTACATTTCGCGCATGCTCGGTACTGGAACATAAACATTTTTGGCCTCTGTGAAAACGACTAAAAACAATAGTGTGGACGCGGAGCGTTTTCAGACAAAAACACCATTTTCAAATCTATCCGGGCTAGTGTGGACGTGGCCTAAGGCTCTCTGTAATCTACTGGTTTGTCAAAAGTCCTTTAAAAACATATTCAAATGGTCATGAGCCTCCATCAATGACTGCATGTCATGACGGCCTAGCATTTTATTGCCAGTGAACTGTTCCAGCAAAAGGCCTGCTTTATTCTGCATCCTATCATTAATCTGTATGAGCACTGGCATACAGCAGGGCAACAGGGACAACAACCCATCAGCCAACTTCTTTCTGTCCTGTTTGTCCATTGCTCACATGGCCTCTGCCCCAATCATTCAACCTCATATCTATAATTCATGAAGGTCCTCTGGCTCTGCTCTCACACCACTGCCAACCCCTATAAACGAGTCTAGAGGCGTAAAGCTGTTCAGAGCTAGTATGTTGTCATGCTTAGACTTGCAATTGCTAAATTTGGTCATCATCCGACACACAGGTGTGGCACCTGTCAGGATATTTAACAAAAATGATATTGAAAACATTTAACCTCTAGGACCATAAATTAGCAGCACATGACCAGTGATGCCACTACTTTTGTAAAACTGTATAGACTGCTAATGCTGTAATTACATATTTAAAGAGGAAACATAGTTGAGCATTCTAAAAATAGACCACAATATATTTAGGAAAAGTGAGAAAAGCAGGAAATTTGCATTTAGTTTTCTGAATTCCTGTTCTTTTCTTTTTAAGGAGGAAGTGGCCGACACTTGAATCCTGACACTTTGATATTTGGTGCTGTGGAATCACTAATATGTCTCTCCTTTCCTATGACATGTTTGTGTTGAAAGGTCCTTAGGCAAAGCACTACAGCCTTTTTAGAAGAGAACGAACAGTTGGGAAATTTAGGACTTCTAAAAAATGACCATCCTTTCCAGCAACCCTCCTTTTTTATGGGTTTAAAAGAAAAAGATGTATATATTATTCATTCACTAGGTCAGACCAACCTGGGTGTGGGACTATTACCAGAAAAGGGGAGAACAAACATCTGTTGTTAAATGCAAGCAGGCTGCAGTGTGACATGTTTGCAGTCTTGTCCTCTTCAGATGTTTGGCCTATAGTGATCCACTTCAAACACTTGGCTTGTGTCGCTCGCTCTCTCTCCTGCACAAACCCTCACTTGCTCTCTTTCTCTATCTTCCCTGGTCTTAGCTTAGCTGCAAGACTGATACCCTCATCTCCTTGATTCCTTCATTCCTCTCTCCAGTATCTTCAAACGGTTTTGGTTCCCCCTTCCTCTACTTCTATTTCAACACTCCTCTCTCTTTCCTCCGTGGTTTTCCTCCGCCATGTTTATGCCGCTTTCCTTTAGCTTGCATCGTCTATGTATTGGCATCTTTAAGCTCACGTGCTTTGTCATGATGCAATCTGATCATCCACGCTGGATGATCCTCACCTGATATCCCACGTAAGACAGATTCTTAATCAGGTTAGCTTCTAAGCCTTAAGAGGAAAGGACACACCGCTTAATTTTTCCGCCACTTGAATACAGTGCAACACAGGCTAAGCTGGCATTAAAGTTGGGCAAACATAGTGCTAAGTAACATCATGCCAGTCTACGTGGTTTACGCTGGGTTTTAGAACAGAATATAACTTGAACAAGTTGATCAGAAGGGTTTGGTATCAAAACAGAAACACAAATACTAAAAATCATTTCCAAAGGATGGGATGACTGGAGCACTGTATCAAAGGGACAAGCTAGTCTGATTAGGCTGGGGCCACTTTCCAGAAACCAGGAGTGGGTGCTGGGTGAGGTTGGAGAAGTGCAGGCGGTGATAATTGATGGGACATCTGCTGAACTGCAGGTGTCTTCTCTCATGGGACTTAACAGATGACTTCACCCAGTGACACCATGCTGTTCGCCAATAAGCACATGTAAAGCATACATATAAAATGTGTATAAAATTAGAATCAAACAAATCAAACTTTAGTGTTAAGTAGTATATTTTGTGGGAACTAAGACAGAGTATTAGCAAAGCAAGCCAGTGTTACAGTCTAAATCTACAGTACAGTCCAAAGGCAAAAATACACATTTAGAAATGTAAAAATATGCACTTACATTTAGTGATTGTTATTTCCATGCTTAATTAAATCCCAAATCTATATGTTTCCAGAAATAATAACGTCATAAATTACAAGAAACCAAAATGATGTCTTGAAATAATCCAGCCAGTATCCAAACCCTCTGAAAACTAAACAAACATTGTTTTCCCCCTGAAGATGATGACCAACAGTCACATCTACAAAGCCATAAGCAGATAATATTTATTTTCATGTGACAAATTATTTTCCAACAATCATCTTACTGACTAATCAAGTAATGGTTTTGGCTTCCCGTTGAAGGAATTAACAGCTTTGGTTATCAGGAATTCATACCACATCAAACACTGCCTGTTACCTTTATGATGGTTGACAGATTTGACATAACATCATGAGATCCGTTCATGAATTCGCTCACATCTCGTGCCCAGACAAACAGCTCTAATGCCCTCATCATGACTTCAGAGGAAAGGCATCAGCAGATCCTTACATGAGAATGGACCTCAACACAACTACACTTGCCTATAGATGAAGAAGAAGACATTATTTTTTTGCAAATACAGCTGGCAGGCAACTTAAAAGGGCCATTAGAGTGCTCTTGTAATTGTTGAAAGATAAGAGAACAGAGAATCGGGAAAAATGCAACCAGGACAGAGACAAGAGAGAAGGGGGGAGGTAGAGGGAGGGGTGGAGAAACATTCTTCAAAGCAATATCAATTTTACCATTAGTTCAATTTGAATTGATTTTCTTCCCTCAAACACTAAAAAACAGATGTTAAGATGCTTTTCTTCACAGTGCCTCCAAATAGAATACATAAGAGCCACAATGGAAGAGAAAAAGAAAGAAGGATAGAGGCAGAAGGAAGGAGAGAAACAGAGAGAGGCAGAACATGGAGTTCAGCATCTCTTTGATTTCTATCTTGGGGCTATACTGAGCAATTACTGGCTGGAACCTTTAAAGAAGCTGATTACAGGCAGTCACTGACGACAGAGCAGTCAAACAGACCTGGTCTCAGGTACTAGTCAGTTATCTGTTGACCATCTCACTACCATACTACATTTAAGCAAGAGACTCCATACCAAAGTTCTTCAACAGAATTGCATAGTAGCAAGAGGTGATTAAAAAGTGTCCACGTCCAGGCTGAGGCTGATAAAGGTAGAATGTTAAATGTGCAGATTCAATTCAGTCAGTCCTTCTGTTTCATCTTTCTGTGTCCCTGGAAGTCAAAGGAGGCAGACAGTGAGGTAAGGTGTTGGAAAGAGGGATGGTGGGAGAAGGAAAAAGCAGGGGAAGGGGCACATCATTTGTTTTCAGTTTTCTCACAGCTCCAGGCCTGGCGCTCGTACTTCTGTTGATTTACGGCCTTTCTCAACATGACCACATCTGAGAGAGGAATAATTAGAAGGCTCTAAAACTGTGCAGTTTAGGGCTGTTGTAATGAAATTTGTTGGCCTGCAGTCGTGTCTTTGGGGTGGAGTCGTGGGAGAGAAGTACACAGGGGACACAAGGAAGATGTAGGTGAGGGTCTTAGATTCCAAATAGTCATATGAAAGCACAAGATAACTAAAGTGTAGACAGGCATGTAGACTCATACACTCATATACTTAAATCTTAGCATTACATTTCCACAAAATCTGATCCAGCTTGTTCAGAGAGGGCTTTGCTGTGCCTTTACAAGATCATTTTATTCCTACCAACTCCTTGTTATGGTGATTAAATATATCCCCACTGCAAGGCATCAATTACTGGGCAGTGGAGCACCACAAAGGGGCCTGGCTTGATGCTAAGGCTGGGGAGGGGGCTTGCCTGCCTGGCTGGCTGGCTTGGCGGCTGCTGTCCTGGCTGCGATGTAGAAGACGGAGGAGTTCCAGGCCTCGTCAGTCCCCTGCTCAGCTCCAGAGGAGAGCTGAGAACTGCTGCAGGGACCTGGCTAAAGGGAGCCCTGGCTACGCAAGCAAGCAGCTGCCTCCCTGGCTCCAGTGTACGATAGAGTTCCTGAGGGGAAGCCAGAACACCCCCACCCCTCTCCGTCTTTCTCCCTCTCTCACTAAGAAACGTTGCTGCACTGAAACCGGTTCTCCAAACATTACCACCTTCCAATAAACAATAACAGCTCATCTCTTGCTCTGGCTGAAATAGCAAATAAAAAAGGAATCGCTAATGGCAGCAAGAAATTGCTGAAACTGGATGTGGTGTTTCACTCATCAGTTTTATTTTGTCAACTGAAGTTTCATTGCAGCTAAATGTCAGACATCTTTTACAAGATTGATGCCATCAGATACAAACAACTATAACCTTGTTTATGCTATTGCCTTCCCCCCATTTATCTTATATTCAGGTTTTTCCACAAATACACACTTTTCTGTTATTCTTTGTCTTCATGGGAAAAATAATAACTGTGACCAATTTAGTTAATTTTACTAATAAAATGCCATCACTTAGTGGCAATTAGTAATCAAACATAACCAACACTGTGCTACACTTGCGGCAGGTCATCCAGATGACCCCTCAACATCCCCACCAGCAAGAATGGCAGCTATGCAGGCAGCCCTGTTTTAATGCCACATTGCCTCTTATTTACTGATCCTGGGGCATGCATCATTTACTCTGAAGCTACTGGTTTTTGTCCACCTGTCACCTGACCCCTTCCACCATTCTTGGAGAAGGCATGGGGCTCAGGTGGTGTGAAAAGCATTTGGGGTGAAAAAAAAATCACTTCAAAAAGCACTCCTCTATTCAAGCACTCTGATGTCTTGCAGAATGTCTGAATGAATTGTTATTCACTTGAGTACTCCAAATGCAAATGAGCTTTCTTCAAATCATGACAAAGTAAAGTAGAGTAAAGTAGACAACAAAGGAAGCATAAAACAAGATAGACAGGTCAGCATGAGGACATGCTAGATGTGAGCACAGGAAGTGTGTAGCCAGGTATTAAAGACAGATCCAGACAGGACAAGCTAAAACATGAGTGTTGTGTCCTTGTCCTTAAATTTGAGCATGCTAGAGCATGAACTAATGCTGGAGGTCAAACGAGACTGGAAACAATATAACAAACACACATAAGATCGCCTAAAAAATGTATAAATACGGCCATTTGTTTAACTAATTCTGTGTAACACTGCAGATGCACAGCAAAGTAAGTCATGTGCAACAATTGCTTTAATGAGAGGATTTCTGATAAGACCAGACTGACACAACTCTCAGCAAGTCTACTGCAAACAACAGTGCAACACTTCATTGGACATGTGTGGATGTCTTTTCTATCCAGCCAGCCTTTCCCTGCTCACTTTCTAATCGGGGAAGGGGAGGGTTAAGGGGCGGCCAGCCAAGAGGACTGAAGAATCTTACTAGGATGTAATCCCGTCCAAGTGGCACTGGCTCTTTCTTCTCTCTTGTTAGGGCTCCTTTGTGAGGCTCCAGAGCTTGGGGCCCGGAAGGGAGCAGAGGATGTGCAGTGGATGTGGCAGTAAGGCCTGGGGAGAGGTGAAAGTGGGGGCCGGGGTAGAACTCACATTTTATGGAAAAAAAACTAAAATATGTAAAAAAGTGTTTATTTCAGCTATGATGTCTCTTACATTTGTTAATTTTAAATAATGAAATGGGTTGGTGTATTGAAATTTTAATGTGCAGTGGTATGTAATTGGTTTGTTTGGTTACAGTAGCCAGTGGTGATGTAATTATCAAACTTCCAATTGTAAAATTTTGAAAAAGAGTTAAAGAGCAACTACTTTCACCTTCAAAAATTTAAGAGCTTTTAAATTAAATGTCAAGCAACAGCAATAATACTTAATTTCAGCCACTTTTTGGATATAATGTAAAAGTATCTATTATATAATTGTAGTACTGCAGGGTCACAGCTTTGATTTGGTATTCCCTCTTAACGTGTAGAGAATCATGTAATCACTTGAGCGGTAATCTAGGAGTTACTTTTACACTTCTATGTGTATATGGCACTAATAGTAAGCCGTAAAAAAAGTGGGAAAAATGTTTTGATCCTTGTTTGGTGTAATTAAGAATCGCACTGTGAAAATATATCATATTTCAAAAAAGCGCAACAC
The DNA here is from genome assembly GCA_015108515.1 of Hemichromis elongatus. Classification (NCBI taxonomy): domain Eukaryota; kingdom Metazoa; phylum Chordata; class Actinopteri; order Cichliformes; family Cichlidae; genus Hemichromis; species Hemichromis elongatus. Next base: position 57,300 of record VUQR01028879.1, read on the forward strand.
AATTATGTGCAACAATTAATATTTTTGTTTTAATATATAGAAAAGCTGATTGTTAATGTTGCATACTGGAGTGGATAGTTTGCTACATTGCCGCATTTGTACAACAGCTCTTGATGTGGATTTAATGTGTAATTATTTAATGTCAGATGCTTTGACAGGTACCACACTACAGCCAAACTAACTTCTGTAAAGCTATGTATCTTTAACACTAAGTGTGCCTGGCTGTAGTGCTGTAAGGGCAAAATGCAACAGCTGGCAAGTGACATTAACACATCTGGAAATCATCTAGAAACCTTGTGATCTATGACAAATGAGTGTGTATCTAATAAAAATATACACAATGGAATAAAGAATCTGTAGACATGTATTTTTTTTATTCTTCTGCCTCAATGCACATCTGTCTCCTCATGCATGAACAAATACATGGGTTCGAATGTATGTCTCCTTTGAAAATGAATGGCTTATGTATCCATACAATACATGTCTATTTATCTTTTTTATTGAAGCCTTTTTGTATGACAGCAGTGTCACTAGACCATCTGTCCACACTCAGCGCGATATTGCTGTCTTCTTGCTCTTCTGAAGTGAAGCTGTCTAGTTAGACAGACAGTAAAGGGGTGGGGATGGAGCTCAGTAGGAATGCAGCCCTGTGTATTGTTTGTAAAAATAAACCATCTGGACAAAGATAGTTGAAGAGAATTTATATTAAACAGCTGCATAAGCAAGCTTCTGTGTGAGGATTGATGATGCAACAGGACCACACCACAAGTCTGAATCTGATCATGCTTCAGGACAAGGAACTAAAGAAATTAGAGGAGAGGATTTTTGACTGGGGCCCAGACCAGTGTGTCTTTCAAAGTACCAAGAGCCCGTCCGTGTGGAAGAAAAAACAAGACTGCATGAGTGAGGAAGGATTCCTCCAACAGAGTGAGTAGGGAATCATCGCAACATAGTGGGACAAAACGGGGTGCACAGGAAAGCCTTAAAAAGTTAAACTGAGACACTGTTGGCACATCACAAGGAGCAGATGTGGAGGGCCAAGAAGCCTGCTGCATGCAACTGGCCATCTGGCCAAGCTAAATATTGCCTCAGTGCACCCCCATTCTATTTGCCTTTGGCGCAATTGTATTGTCCATGGTCACACATAGGTACACTCCAATCACTGTCAACAGGGAGGGGGATTTATGGAGGTGCCATCAGGGTGATTAGTTCCAGTGGTAAACAATGGCCTACCCTTGTTGTGTTTGACTCTTTGCGCTCTACAGCAGGCGTAAATGGCACGCAGCAGAACAGCACTCCCACTACTCAATGGTGTCTGTCTCTTTCTGCTAAAGTAACATCAAACAAACACTATAAACAAAGGGGGCGACTAAACGCAGACACAGAATCAAAGGGTTGGTGTCTGCACAGAGCGACCGCAACACTTCATTGGTTCCAAAATGCCCCCCTGCCCAATATGGCCAGCATTTCTGGACACAAACAACTGCGTGAAGCATAGCTGAGGAGCTGGACCAGCTGTATCATACAAAAGGAAAATAATTACCACTTGTTGCATGTGGCTTGAGGCATCTATAATAAAAGACAAGTGTAAGCACATATGTAGTTTTCTGTATTATTAACTGAATTACATGTCATAGCTGCTACTGCTCTGTGACAGAGTACAGACTTCGGTATACACATGGTTGTGCTGCTTAGTGTCAGGACCGGTTTCCACAATGTGTAACATGCAATGTTGGGGAGTAACGAGTCACATATAATGTGGATACACAGTGGAATGAAAATATAATGTAATCCATCAGATCTACTTTTACAAAAATATACATTTAAATATGAGAGTTAAAAATTAAAACAGTGATTATATAGGATTTACATGCACAAATGCTGTTTCTGCTAAGGTTTCTGCTAAAGATTACAAATTTCTTCTTGCTGCAGGTATACTTTAATTTATTTTCCTCCAAAGGTGGTTTCGTCTTTTTTAGAAATGTCCCTTGATTCCCCCTTTTTTAAAACCTTAAATACACTCTGAAGCAAACCAGTTAAGGGGAGGCTCTCCAGCTACCTTTCCAAAGATGATAGCGCTCACATCAGCTTTTTTTTAAGCTCTCTTTGTTCTCATGCTATTTGTGTGCAGCTTAATTTCTGTATTTTAGGGCTATGTTCCAGGAAGGATAATTTAAGTTTGTGTTATCCCAATATCTATTGTTGCTCCCTGTTTCACTCTCTAATGTGCTTGGTGACTATTATAACTGTTTATATCAAACATGCTTCACCACATATGGAGGACAAACTGTTTCAGACCGACTGACAGAAATAACCCATGATCCAACAAACGTCTCCTTTTGTATCAGCAGAGCTGGCACTCCATTTTCTTCAAAGAGGTTTGAGTTTTCTGACTCTGTACAGTATCTATTATGGATTGTCTTGTCATGTTCGGACACATCTTTCGTCTATTTAAATAACATGTTGTGGTTTGGATACTGATACTAGAACAATCACTTTAAAACTTTGTATGTTTTAGAGAGAATTATGGCACTATAACTCTTTTTCCCCTTAAACTGTGGCTTGCTACCCTGCCCTTCTTGTCACAACACTGCAGGATACAGACTTATCGGAACACATAAAAAAATGCATCCGTCATTAGTCTCACCTTGGTCTGCTTGCATCACAGACCAGGCATTCCATGTCCTCCTCTAATCATCCAAGGACCAATATCCTGCAATTAGCTCAGTTTCCACACAGTGCCCTGAGGTCCTGCTTCAGCCTGGGAAATCGGATCCAGTCCCTTCCTAAGCCTTGGCTTTGGTGCTACAGAGCAAGACACACATTCACCATGCAGCCCACCAACCCTTATGTGGTTGCTGTCCTCTGAATGCATGGGAACCACATGTCAGTATTTGCCTTTCATATACAGTATCACAGTTAGCACAGACAGGGTGAGCTTGGGATTAAAGAGATGGTCTTATAATGATTAAGTCCAGGTAAGTGTGATATTCACATGTCCTTAAGCAAGGTAAATAAATGAGTATATAAATACCTGAACAAAAGGTCATTATGATACTCACATGACCTTCAAATCATCTACCAACACGCTGATAATCAAATAAAATGTTGAAGTATGTCTACAAATAACACTTTGAAGTATAAACAGGTTCAGCCAGAGGTTGCCTTTACAGAACCTCTTTTGTTTACGTTTTCAAATAGAAAAAGAATCACACGTGCAGTTACATGCATGATGAGAAGTGCGAAGGCATAGGTTGGCCCCTGCTTATCAATCTTAATACCTGAAGAATAGTGTTCTTCAGAATGTGCTTTTGATTGGTTTATAAAGTCAGCTAATTATGCAGAAGAATTCTCCCTCAGGAGAAGTCACCTTCACTAATCTGCTTCCAGCCTAAGTGGAATCAAACAGGCTGGTGTCATGGAGTCAAAGACTGTCGCGAGGAGGGTGTAAACAGCAGGCATGTGTGGGTATGTGTTTGCCAAGATATGTGTGTGTGTGTCTGAACAGAGGATGGCTGTCGTGCAACCTGGCAGATCATGTGGATACGGCTAGCCAATTGGATTAGCAGATTAACACAAGATTTGCCCTATGACCTTTGGAAGACACACATACAGACATGTTATTTGACTGACTGACGTTGGTACAGGCTGTTGCTTCCTTCCACACATATATAGCGCGGGCACACACACACACACACACACACACACGGTAATGATCCTACTTTTCCCTGCCTAGAAGGGCATAGATAAACAGACACTATAAGTTAATGTTCCTGCTCCAGGAGGATTACAAGTATGAAGAAGATTAGCCTGTCCACCACAACTGCCAGGGTTATAAGCTGGATTAAATCGGGGGATCCCCGAGTGGCAATTTTGTGCTATTGTCTTTACCCATGTGGATGAATGATTGGATAGATGGATGGAAATGACACCCTGGAAGTCCCATTCTGACCACTTGTATATGTTCCCATGTGTCATTTCACCAGGGACCTTGACTTTCATGTCAAACTTGCAGAGGCTATAGGGCCATTGAGCATCCACTTATAGTGCTTTGAAAAGGAAGGAGTTTTTTTGGCCACACTAACCAAACAACAACCCCAGAGGCTGAATAATGAAGCCAAAAACCAGTTTCTCAAGTGGCCACTCGAGGTTGGTTCCAAAAGTGACTCAATCATCGTGGATCCTTGTGTTAAAATGTCCAACTTAGCAGTGTTAAAAAAGCATCTTTACAGTCTGGTACAAAAAAAAAACAAGAAAAAACAACTTTTTTTTGTTTGTCTTGAACTTTTATAACAACTTCAGAGCAGTTATTCACTCGCCCATTTAAACTTTATCAAGGCTAAAAGCTAGGGGTGTGGCTGCTTTAATTGACATGGATTCCTATAAGAGGTTGATGCAGCCAGCAGTTGTCTTCTAGGCTTTGGTTCTACTACTTAAAAATCACTAAACAGGCCTTCTTAACTGTGTTTGTGGTAATGGTGCCTTTTTGAGCGTTTTATTTGTACTAAAAGCTTGTACAAACCCTCTGGTACAATTTTATGGGAAAATTACTCCAATGCTCACTCAGTCTGCGATTTCAATCACTTGTTTCAAGTCTTATCGAATACAAAATAATAATCATTTTCTAAATTTACACAGGTAGACTAAAATACACAATAAAGCAGCAAGCCACTACAATGAGCGGACAGTTGATGTCTCAAATGCTTGAGTTTTTTGTATAGTCATTGTTATTTTATATACAGCCTATGATAATGACTCATGAAAGTTTGTAGGTAAACCATCATAGTTACAAGTTACTTTAAAAAGTCTCACTTCTGATTGGTTGGAGCAATATCTGACATGTCCCTCTTTGAAGTTCTAAGCAAAGTACTGAACTCTGAGTAAGGACGGGTAACCGTAAGGCTTGACTAAAGATAGCAAAGGTGTTATTAGTCTGATAAAAAAGCTTGGTTTATATAAATTCACGTGTTTGACACATTGCTAATTCTGGAAATTACTGCATAGGATGAAGAATGGAAAACGTTCTTACCAACTGCACAGAAAACACAGAGATGAAAGGGAGTAACAGATCGCACAAACAGGGAAAGAGATGTGACTAAAGTGCTGTTTGTTTTGACACACAGGACTTCTGTGTGATCAACTGCATTTGAACCTTTTCTGTATCATTCCTACCTATAACAACTTTTTTCAAACGCATGCAAGTTCACCCTTGGGCATGTATAATTCTCTGTTTTTTATTTAGTGAGGCTATCCTCACTAAGTCACACATGGTTTGAAGCCAGCCTCCCCATGAGAATAAAGCAAACCTGTTGGGCCTCACAACTCTAATGTGTAGACACATTTTCTCTAAGTCAGAAAGCGGTTTGCCAGTGGCCCTCTCGGTACCCGATGACCCACAGATCACCCCTGCCACCTCGTGATGTATTTCATTTCCCATGTCTCTTGACTGACTGACAAATACAGGTTATTCACACATGTTGTTTCTGTTGTCCCTAATCCATTACACAGCTCACATGTCCAGGTTTGCCAGTAGCTGTTCTCTAAACAAGCAGAAAAGACATAGCACTGCTGTTGCCAAAAGCCTTTGAACAAAATTACTTCCTCTCACACACCACGGGTTTAATTATGTGTTGGAGAACATAAAACAGGTTGGACAATTTGTAGTGGGAAATCATATTTCCATTGAAAGGGCTTAGGACATAACCAATGATTTATAAGAGGAATGTCATAATTATTTTTCACCAGCAGGCCAAGGATTGGGTTTCAGCTAATGGGTGTCAGGCTGAAAGCACTAATTAGGTTTTGTAGTCGACTGACACTGGCAAAGAAAGAGAAGGTGCCACAATAAATAAGTTCTCACCATGTAACTTAAAGCCTGTAATTTGAGCTGATGCTCCTGTATTAGGTTGTGGGAATTATAAACGTCTCAACAAAATGCAGATAAGTAATTGCGAGGTGTCTTAACCCAACTATGGCAGTGTGGAGGGGCTTTGAGAAGTATGATTACTGGTATAAGGCTGAACCAAATAAGAATGTAGCCTGCTGTGTAAAATGAAAAAAACAGCACTGTTAGAAGGGTGAGTTACTTTACCTTATTGGGGGAAAAAAACACATAAAATTTCTAAGTTTAGGTGCATAAGCCTCTCTGTGAAATAAAAAGCATATTTTTATTGAATTTACATCCCCGTACAAAGATGGATTGTTGCTATTTGTCCAAACATGACATAATACTGTATAGCTTGGAGCCAAATTTTGTTTTACTGCTTTGTGGCTCACATAAAAAAATTAGAAAATTATGTAAAAATAAACAGTTCCTTGTTTTAGCCTTGCATGAGCAAATAAAAAAAGGCCTGGTGGCCCCAGTGCATGACCTCTAAGGTTTGGAATTTTCCATCTGTTCTTTAAAAGAGACCTAAACATGACAATTAGAGAGCAGATCACAAGACTTCCTGATTCATGGCCATTTGCTAAGAGCTGAACATGCATACACATTCATAGGGCATTCCTGTTAGCTTCCTACAATGTAAGGAAGTGGCACTAGGTTGTGTCAAATGCCAGCCAGGTACTCTCATCAGCCTGTCATCTTGTGAGACACACTCAATAGTCATTAGGGAGTAAGGAATCCCTATCTCTCCATCCAGGCCTTGGCCCTTAGCAACACTCGCACACAGCCAAGTGGCACCTTCCTGTAAACAAACAACACGTGGCAGCAGGACATGGCATCGGCTGCTCTCTCTCTCCTTCCCCTGACACTGATGTCCCTCATCCATTAGTACTCTCCTCTGGCTCTGGAGAGCAAACTAGCGGGGCGAGCCAGGACACCTGATGGTTGCCAGGTCGGATGTTGCCAGGACCAGAAGGAACACCTTTTAACAGCTGTGAAGATGGAAGTAGCTGCAGGCTATAGCTTTTGTTAACAACAGGTACTATAGTAGGTAGTGACACCAAAATAATTACACGTAGTAAATTATAGTTTATGTTCTCTAAACATGCCAGTTTCCAGGAAATGTTACAAAATGAGGTATGCTGCAAACGTTTTTTGAACGTGAAAATCAGAATAGACATGAACACTTTTTTTCTCTTTACATTTATCTTTTATTGTAAGGGAATTTAGATCTTAATCCTACAATGGAAATCACATGAAAACAAGAGTAGAAAAACATGGCTGGTTATTATCTTTGTTATCTAATATGCATTTCTTAATCACGTGCAATGCAATACAACACAAGATGATCACTAACATAATGGTAAACATGTGGCTGGCTAGTAGCTAAGACACTTATTTATAACTCCGTATTTGCAGGCTGGTGCAGTGATTAACACTATTGCCTCACAGCAAGGAGGTACTGTGTTTGAAGGTACTGGCAAACTGGGGCTTTCAGTGGGATTTTGTATGTTCTGTGCCTGCAAAGGTTCCCCCCCCCCCCCCCCCCCCCCCTCCTGCTCC
>VUQR01028879.1:64766-75685 GCA_015108515.1 Hemichromis elongatus
CCCCCCCCCCCCCAGGTACTCTGGTTTCCTATGGTTAAATGGCTCTTTGAACTGGGGTAGTCTTAACTTAACTTAAAAGTCTGTTTTTGCCAGTGTGCCAAGTGTGAATGACTGTTTATATTTTTTTGTTAGCTCAGTGATGGCCCTCAACTTGATCCTGAATGGATAAGCAGTGGAGAAAATAACTTATTGACTTGTATGGTTTACTTATTTGCTGCTGGCATATAACCAGAAGAATGCAATGTTTTCCTTTTCTGAAAAATAGATTCAATTTAATACTAGATTTTGAGACATTGTCTTTAAAACACCAGTAAAGCATGTTTCCATCCAGCTAATATTTAGTGTGTGTTGACACATTTTTACCTATTGTGCTTTGTTAACTACTTTTATGTGTTATGATTCTCATGGTTTTATATTCATACAGGCTGGGTCCTTTCTCATTTCCCTTCCCCATCTCCTTTTTCCTATTTTATTTTTTTTTAAGCACCTTGGTATACCCTTTTTTTAGTGTGCTTTATAAATAAAGTTTACTATTATTATTATTTAAAATTATCTAAACATTCAAATTAAACACTTTTTTTTTATCTCTCAAAGTAAAAGTATTGCTATTTCCACTGGTTACCAAATATATACAGTAAAGATTTAGTGAAGGTTTGTGAAAATACGCGCAATGTAAAATTTGTTTTTGCCAAAACAACCTCATCCAACAATCCAACAGAAAGTGCAGAGTGACATGCCCCATATGACCCAGACCCAACACACATCTACCTGTCTGCTACACTCACGCACACATAAGTGTTTTCCTGCAGTTATCCACTCATACAAACTACTCTTGGTAAACACACAGAACGCGTTAGATGAGATGGGAGTGTTGAGGGGGGAAGAAGTTATATATGTGCAAATTCATAGACAGACACACACACACACACACACAGACCTCGGCCCTGTTCAACCAGGCAGCAGAATCCCTGGCCCCTGTCATTCATTAGTTTACAAAAGCTGTGTGAAGCAGACATGAGGTCACTGTGCTGCTTTAAAGAAACACAGGCAGTGTATTAGAAGGTAAAGAGCATCTGACTGGGACCAAGACAGAATACTTATTAACCTGGTCAATGAGTGCCGCTATTGTGTCTCCTCTCACCTCCCTGTCAAGGAGGAGCGGCACAGAACAAGATGTTGGGTGTGTGAAGGGCCAGACAGGTCAAATCCTTTCCAGTGCCCTGCTGAATTATATCTCCCTGATACTCTGAGAACAGACTGCTCTGTTGCAGACTGTGCAAATATGACCACTGATCTCAAACAATTTATGCAACAATGCAAAGTTATTCTTAGAAAGTGTAACATGCAGTCCGACGCATAGATATACAAACGCACGCAGTTCCAGGCCATAGGCGCACAAACAGAGACGCACATTTGTCATGGTTGGTTGCTGAGTCAGTGTGTGAGATTGCTGGTGTATGAAATGAGGGGAGTACCTTTCATTTCCTCCCCCTGGTTGTCCTCAACTGCCAACAGGAGTATGTATGCCTCCCCTTCGGCCGTGCGCGTCATGGCTGTGACTCAGAGCTATGAGAGCAAACAGGAAGGATGTCGACTGCTGTGAAACACTCAAACAGGATTAAAACTAAAAAGAAGTGGAAAAGTGAAAAGTGAGATAACAAAGGTCTAACTGGAGCAAAAGCTGCCACAAATACATAAGGGCCGAACACCTGACATGTGTGAGTACACAAGTACTCGCATGTTTGCACACAGTCTCGCGCACATGTACACACGCATTCGCACATGCACACCAAGTCAAACAAAAAAGCCACACACACATTTCCTGTCGAGGTGAAGTAAAAAGAGTTCAAAGGTGTGATGGAGTGTGACTGCGGGTGCGACTAAGACATGAGAGGTGGACAGATAGAGAAAGGATGACAGTAAGAAAGACAGACAAAGAAGAAGTGGGAGAAAACATGATGCAGCGGAGTTGGTCAGATGCCGTCACTCACCTCCGTCCTCACCTGGTAACTTTTCTGTCACCTCATGCCATCACCTTGTCACCCCATGTCTGTGCCACCTTGTCACCTATCCCCTTAGCAACTGAGCCTGTCAGCCTGTTGTCATGCGACCAGGTTCACCTCTGACCTTTTGTTTCTTTCATACACGCTACGGAGGAAAAAAGCGAGGCACAGGAGGGAGGGCAGTTATGTCTGGACATGCCTATCACCCTAGATCACAAGCCACCGACATAAATGCTACAGGGGCCTACGATTTATGAGGGTTTGTAATATTGAGCCCCCCCTTTCCTTTAGTCCTGTTACTAACACACGGGTAGGATGTCTGGTCAAGTCACACACATTCGCACACGAGCACGCACACACATGCAAATCCCATTAAAATTGAAATTACAGAGGCCCCTTTCTCTGAAAAGAACCGTCGCTATAGTACGTGTACGCGTTTTTGTGCGCGGGTATTTTCGCGTGTATATTGTTTATGTTTAATGAGAGGAGCGAGTCATTACCTGACATAATGTGACTCACATTTGCATCAGACAAGCGAACAGGATTTTGTGGCTTGTGCCGATGGCAACAAACAAAGTTAAACTAAATATTTCTGCGTTAAAGACCACATCCTGATTATGATGCACCCGAACCCACACCTGGGATATGTCAGTGTTACCTGGGACTTTCAGTTATGTAAACAATCTGTCCTATTGACTCTTGGTTTTTGTGGCCTGTGTAAATTCTGTGTTCTCATGATATTTAACGCATGGGAGACCACAGTAGCCCTGAGCTTAAAGAAGTGTGCAAAAGGCTGGAAATGTGCCTGTTCAAATATTGCTGAGGTGCTATTACATAAGGAAGTAAACCCCAAACCGCTGCAGTGCTGCTTTGTGGTCAAAACTAGAGCCCTGCAGTATTACTAGAAAGTATAATGTGAGAACAGGACGCAGCAGTAAAGCATAAGATGACAAAAATGGTCTGTGTGATCCTGTTAACACTGTCCAAATAATAATTTTGAAAGAGATTAGAAATGCAAACATTATGATAGCGCCTTGACATATCAGAATAAAGAAACACATATATTATCTGTGGGGAAGAAAATGCCAAAAAGAGAAGCCTTTATATGTTTTGTTTTTACAGAGGAGGGTCTGTTTTACTTAACACCCTAAATTCATATTTCAGGATTCAGTTACAAGGTTAACAGGAAAAATTCACAAACAACCGTGACAACAACAGCATGTCTATTTCTGTCGTTTTTCTTTAAATTATATGCACATCCAGTAGGACATGAATCTGCCTGCTTAAACCTATAATTTACCTCATTATTTTTCAGCTAATCACAGCCCCACATAAAAACCTGTTGTGTTTTTATGTTATAAATATTTGAACAACTTTATTAAGATTTCATTGACATTATAACATCCTAAATTCTTTATGTTTTGTGTTGTTGAGTATTACTGCTTACATTTTCTGCACCAACACAGCACTCTGTTGCCAAATGATTAAAAAAAAAAAAAAATCATATTAGGAGAATATTTTAAATATTTTACTCCCAATCTCAAAGCATTAAGTTTTTTGATAGTATCTTAATCGGTAATCTTAAAACCAGATCACAAAAAGCGACCAGTGAGCGCCCTGACAGAGACGAGCCAGTCTAAGTGCATTTAGACGGCAAAACAGAGCATTTTGCCATCAGGGCTTTGAGCCAAGGAATGCATCATGAAAACAGAGCGCAGCAAGCCACACATGTCCAATCAGACGCCACGGAACATTACCCATAATCCTCTTGACAAATACATGCATCTGATACCATAACAACGCCCGACCAACACTTAGGAAGGGAGAGTGTGGGACTCATCCGTGGCAACACACCATAATTACAAAGAGATCCAGGGCTGACTAAGTTTAGAAGACCCAGTAAGCGACCCTCTTCCTCCTCCCCACTCCCCTCTTCACATGCTCCCACACTGATATTTAACAAAACATTAATCTTCTTGCCAGTGGCTCCAAAGAATACTGGTGATGTAGCTTCGGCACAGAGGCTGGGGTAATAGTAATTCCATTGTTCTGCCCTTTTATTTATGCCTTGGCTCTACCAGGCAGATGAGGTAAGTCTCTTTTTTCATGTTATTATTCAGAAGTGGTGATACATAAAGCCAGATTACACAAATGTCTCTCTGTTTCACAGCACCACCATCTCACACCTCCCTCTCCAACGCTTAATGCAAGCCCCCCCCCCCCCCCCCTTCCCCCATCCCTCTACTGGCTTTCAATAGCACATTTCCCCTTTCTCCCCCTCTTTTCTAAATCACCCTCAACATTTGCATGTGAATTGCTTGTATATCTTCTTTTATATGATGCACCGACAACACTGGCTTTCGAAAAAGAGAGAGGAGGGAAACTGCCCCAACAACACACCAACCCTCCTTCCACGCCACCCTTGCCTCTCCTCCCACCTCTAACAGACAGACACGCACATGCACGCACACGCACACCACCACCAACATCCCACCAAAAAAACAAGATGTTACTCTAACTCCCCTCCCAGGATTGGCATAGCAGCAGTTTCATTAAGAAAGCAAGGGAACAGTGCAGGTTTTATGATATGGAGACAAGTTCTTTTGTGCTCTCCAGAGACAAGCCCTCTGTCTGTCCATGTTACTGGGGCGATAATCCTGTTGGAATTTCTCCTAAGCACTTTTATTGACATTTTCAATTATCGCCATGCCAAGGTCTGGTAAATGGCATTTAAGGGGCCCCGTCATCTCTGTGTTGAATCATATTTGTGAATCAGACAGTGCTGGATTTGGACTCTGTTCTGTTTGCCTAAGGCTGGGAGGACAGTATGGAGGTCAGAGAAACTCTGGTGAGCCAGCAGTCTGGTATTAGCTGAAGACAGTGGGTAACCAGGCTCATAAGAGAGACCCAACACACCGCTGCAAACTCACAACACGGACACATATGAGCATGAACTCACAGAGCGAGGGGCAAACACACGCACGCACACAAACTGGCAGGCTCTACGAACCAAGCCTGCCTTGTAATTTACAACGTCAGCATGGGCTGTCCCCTTTTCAAAAAAAAAAAAAGAGCACATGGTCCAGACTCAGAAAACCAAACAGACAGGCTGACCTCCCCAGCACACAGTGCACAGGGTCAGACTTGTTTTCTCTTCACCTCTGACTAGATCCATTTACACAGACTCCAAAAGCACTCCACATCTTTGGCTTGGGTTACATACTTACATCCCAGTAATAATTCAGAGATGTATTGCAAGGAGATTTGTTTTCTAGCCTCTCTCCCCCACGTTCTGTTTCACTGAGCTCTGCTTTGTTTCAAAAGTGGATCGACTTCAAAGCAGTGAAATGGACAGATTGATAGCTGAAGACAAACGCTGTTTCATAAGAGATAGAGTTTCCGATCCGATCACTCAGACGCCTTTTTTGAAACAGAAGCTAGAATGGGGCCGAAATTATTTTCAACCTTTAAAAAGGCAAAACAAAAACAACCAAAAAAAAACCAAACGTGTTGCTTAAGGAAACAGCAGGAGTTGTCTTGTGTCAGAGGTAACAGATAAAATTTCTAATGGTGCAATACTTTTGGGTTAATCTACGGTGACAAGTATGCGTTGTATAAGTGAGGGCATGTTTTAGTGTGTAAATCAAATCCCGTGTTGTGTAATCACCTTTTAACAAGAGAGGCAATAATTTACCAGGTCAAATTTCTCATGTACTTACAAACTCGGTTACATTGTGATGTTGATAACACAACAAAAGCATGGCATGGATGATATTTGTCTGAACCACAGACAATCTGAGAACAGCTGTTTGCACGTCTCCGTGCCCCCTCTCCTTTCTGCCAAGCTGACATCATACCTCCTTCCTGTCTCCTTTTGGATGGGCTCTGTTATGACAGGTTTAATTGTGGGTTGTCAAGCTATAACATTTTTGTAAATATTAGACTTGCCAAGAGCGTCAATAAGAGGAAATGGTCTTACTGTATGTTCTTCACTCGGAAGCACAATGTGTGCCTTTGTAAGAAGATCGCCAAGAGGCATTTCGATACCCCACTTTTGTCTCTATGATGCATACAATCTAATACTCTAATCCAATACTCATTATGAACTGTAACCTTGTGACTGTAAAACATTACTATAGCTAAACTTTTTAGCAAATGAAAAGATGTAGTCCTATGAACTTTAAATGCAATTCAATTTGTTATCTAAAGTTTATCAGCTCTAGCGTCGTGTAAAAAGAATATGAAGAAAGTTTCTTCAATGATTGCATGGTTTCAAATTGAATACATTTTTCCATCAGGATTAAAAGATCGGTATTTTTTTGTGGTACAACTCATCAGAAAATAGTGACATCATCTTTTATGTCTGTGTATACAAAAGCCTTCTCAGCATTCACTGTGATGACAAACATGGCTACGAATGTTCATTTGTCATTTTAACTCTTTTCAATGTGTTTAAAGAGCACCTGGTTCTTTTGGGCTTCAGGGGGTAGAAATGGTGAGGTATGGGGATCTACACAAGGAAACTACCCTGTGAGTCATTACTAAGGTCCAGCATGATTTACATATGTGTGTGTGTGTGTGTGAGAGAGTTTGTGTGAGCTCTCCATTGTGCTTTTGGAGAGTGTTTTCCAGTAAGTGACATGGAGCTTTACTCACCTGGGGGGAAGGGAATGACTCAGTGTTTATCATCAGTTATGGCTCCCCAGCCAGAGCCATTCAGCAACATAATGCTCTATTTTTCACATGGACCTGTTAATACAAAATTAATTTTCACATTTACAAAATGAAGTAAGAAGTAAAGTAAAGAGGAGTAAGAAAAAACAAACAAACATTAATTGCATGCATACACACACTTCAGTATAAACAGCATAGTACTCACACCTGTAATTTCTTGGGTTTGCAGCTTTTAAGATTAATATATGTACAATTAAATATTTTGTTACCAGTACACCCCAAAACTGTATTCTATTTCAAGCAGGGTGGTACTTATTTCTTCTTACTCAGAGAGTGACTATTGGACCACACATTGTGCATATAAACACACAATATGTGCTCTGAATGTGGTCTAAAGGCATTTCACATAGTTAACTTTGAAATATTCTCTAAGGCTAAATTACTACATTCAGATGAGCTACAAAATTATGACAACTCAGATGAACTGAACTATGCTGCCAAACAATTATGGCTGGGTGATTCAGTTGTAGCATCATCCAAATAAGGAAGTCATGAGTGGTTCCCCTTGTTAAAGTGGTCCAAGGAGTTACAACATGTACTGAAATAAGTCTGATCTGCAAATAGCTCCACCTCGCAACTAAGAGAATGTAAATAATCTCCTGCTAACATCTTGGTGCCAGATTCCATGGTGCATCTTCAGAAGCCTGTGCATTGGGGAGTTGTGTACTTGTGTATTCGGGTGATCATCACTGGGATAACTTCCCCGATAATGATGCATTTTTTGAATTCCTCTCCAAAAGAAATATTCAACAATTCACTACAAAATTACCACCAAGGGGTCACCTCAGCTATTGGAAATCAAATTCATTTCACACAATAGTTTAACAGTCGCAGTGTGACTAGAAATTTCAGTAAATTATCTTCTCACTTGAGATTTGTGTAGTGACTGTAGTTTCTGTGGTACCCAGACGTTCCTGATGGAATCTGAAATAATGTGAAGCAATTTTCCTTCAAAATCCTGTTTACACACCCAAACACATATACACTACAAAATCAGCACCATTTCTGTTTGCAGTACTGAAGTGCATATTTCCAATTCTTAAGCAAATGCGCTCATTATAATAATAACCCTATCCAATATCACACAGCACAGTTCCGATTCAATAACTCCCGTAGTTGTGTAAAAAAATGGATCTGTATATTATTGACATGCCTTGAAGAGCAACTACAATTGAAAAATCCCATTAGGATTAAACTATATATATATATATATATATATATATATATATATATTAAAAAAAAATCTAAAAATTAAATCACTGTGTTCGCATTTAACAAGAACTGGATCTATAAAGTGTACTTCACAGTACTACGAAATGAACATCTAATGCATTCCACAAATTCAAACACATGTTCTACTTAATTAAAACATATTGGCAATAATTCGTTTCCTTACTCAGTCCCTCTCTCAGCTGCTTGTCAACAGTACAAGCCAACAGGCACGGCTCAAGAGCCCTTCTTAACGAGTTTGCTAGGGATATAATTCAACACTCCTGTCCCAATAACTGATGAAATATGAAAATTGACAGCGCCATCAGGGCGCCCGTGCCACATGTTTACGAGTGGCTGTCTTAACTGGCTGCCTCTGTGCTCCATAAGTCATACGCAGAGTGCTCATCATACAGCAAGGATTTATGAGGCCTGAGTCTGCATATGACCTCCCCCATCAGGTGCCTCCCTGCAGTAGAGGAGGAATCATTATCTGGGCCCAGCCGCCATGAACTTCATAGACTTACTCTAAGCAAATTGGCTCTGGGGTCCGCTATTCTTGTAAATATTGCCTCTTGAAGAGAGCCACAAAACAACTTCCAGTGATGACTAAAGAATATTCCTTATAAACTTTCCATAATGAGATGTTCAGATGAGATGGTGCACACATAATATGTGGAAATAACTGAACGATTTTATCTCATTTAAAATTTAATATTTTTTTAAGGTAGTCATGGACTTCATAGTGGCCTCTGTGATTATTGGAGGTAACCAGAAGTAACATGTTTGTACTTCCCAAAATTCCCGTGGATACAACTGACGTATCTTGTTGTAGTGAAAGTAAAATGAAATACAGTGCTCAATCAATAATTACAATGGGGAAAAATAGATTGTATTTGCTTTTGTTGCTAATAATAAACGCCATCTTGCATTTTGTAAGTAGAAAACCTTTAATTTGAATAAGTGGGTAATGTTTATTTAGAAGTAATAACATAACAGATTTCCAATGTTACAAACTGGATTCATAGACATGCACGGTGATGTCACCTTTTGCTTTAGTGAGGTCCTGTTGTGAGGTCTAAAGATGAGCATTTTTCACCTGATGGTGAAATTGCTCACAGCTTGTCAATCACACGTAATCCATACTCTATGATTGATCATAGGGCTGGGGGTCGTCGCTGATTTCTAGAATCAATTCGATTGAAATTTGACTCGGACAGGCAGAAATATTATAATTCGGATCATTTATCAGTACTGACACTTGTGAGACTTCATCAGATTGCAGCAGATGCCCTTGTGTCAAAGTACCTGAGGATAAGACAGAGAAAAAACATGAAGGAGATTTTTCTGGCCTGGCTTTTTATATGGTAAATGGCCTGTATTTGTATTTCACTTTACTTAGTCCCTATGGACCCCAAAGCACTTTACACTACATTCAGTCATCCACCCATTCACACACTGGTGATGGAAAGCTACATTATAGCCACAGCTGCCCTGGGGCGGAGGCTGCCGGACACTGGCGCCACCGGGCCCTCTGACCACCACCAGTGGGCAACGGGTGAAGTGTCTTGCCCAAGGACACAACGACCGAGACTGTCGGAGCCGGGGCTCGAACCGGCAATTATTACAGGATTACAAGACGAACTGCCAACTCTTGAGCCACGATCGCCCCACAGTAGATGACCTCAAAAATATTCTGCAGTAGAACAAAAACAGAAGAAAGCCATGAATCACCATATGAACATTACCTGAAGCAGAGCAAAGTTACACAGATTTAATTAGACACACAGCTATTTGGCATACTTTTAAAAAGTTTAAATTTCTTCGGCATTGAACAGCAGAAATTAGGCTTACTTGTCGGAAGTCATTTAAAAAAAAAAAAAATGGTTCAACAGCGCTGTAAACAACGGTAGACTGGTTCGTAATAAGCAAGCAAATAACGTAGAAAACGGAAATTTGAGATGAACTGTTCTTAAAGTACAATGAGAGAGAGAGACAGAGAGCTGTGCAGGAAGTGTGATTTTATTGAAGCAAAACAGCAAAAGTAAGAGGGATGTAATGATGATGTTTATCAAATGTGAAGCGTAGTTTGGATCTTCTTTTGCGGGCGGTTCAGTCAATTTTAGTTGGAGAGTGACAAAACCAGCAGCTTCAGAATCTGTGAGCTGTCGGCTTTCAGCACTGACGGCCTGTCCGTTTCTGGAAAAATACATTTATATTTAAAAATCGATTCAGAATTTAATGAACCGATATCGTTTTATTCAAGCTAAAATCGATTTTAATCAAAAAATCAATTATCAAATCCCACCCCTAATTGATCATCCTTCTGGACACAAATTTTTAATATAATATATAATATAAAATAATCTTTATGACTTAATGCTGCTTTCAATAAAACTTGCATCTTGCAACTGAGTCTTGAAACACATTTAGAGACTATCTACCGATGTCACAAGACTCCTTTACATTCAATTCAATTTTATTTATATAGCGCCAGATCACAACAACAGTCGCCTCAAGGCGCTTTATATTGTACAACAGTACATACAGAGAAAACCCAACAATCATATGACCCCCTATGAGCAAGCACTTTGGCGACGATGGGAAGGAAAAACTCCCTTTTAACAGGAAGAAACCTCCGGCAGAACCAGGCTCAGGGAGGGGCGGTCATACTGTAGCGCAGTACCTGTAATACCTACAGCATGCTCTAATCGCTCTAATAGAATATTATGGTCAACAGTATCGAACGCTGCACTGAGGTCTAGCAGGACAAGCACAGAGATGAGTCCACTGTCAGAGGCCATAAGAAGATCATTGGTAACCTTCACTAAAGCTGTTTCTGTGCTGTGATGAGCTCTGAAACCTGACTGAAACTCTTCAAATAAGCTATTCCTCTGCAGATGATCTGTTAGCTGATTGACAACTACTCTTTCAAGAATTTTTGAAATGAAAGGAAGGTTGGAGATCGGCCTA
>VUQR01028886.1:3141-14534 GCA_015108515.1 Hemichromis elongatus
TTTGGTATATCTTGGGTTAAGTAAGGAGAAATTAAGTTAAAAGACTCAAAGGGAAATAATATAAATACAATAGTTGAACTCAGGGCGCTGTCCTAGTGAAGAAGGATAAAAGAAAGCGCTACATCAGCGTGATCGGGGTGGGTGTAGGTCACACACGCCCCCCCCTAGCACCAGACCACGCCCCGCTGGATTGCTGGATTTGACTGTTAAAGATTCATATATACACACATACGATACATATAATTTAAGAAATACTTGAGAGCACAAAAAATATTATGGCAGCATGCTACTTTCTAAATATATGAGTATTCAAGCTCTGATTACAATAAAGTATTGCATAGTTTATAATCAGAGGGGGATGTAAGACTGTATGGTTGTCCACATGCCCTCCAATTTGTTGTGACTGACAAACACACAAAAAAATTAATAGCTACTATTCTGTTGTCTGCAGCGTGAGACGCTTTGCAGTCAATCAAGGTTGCATCTTTAAAGATAAGTGTAAATTTGTCACTGAGTGTTTCTTTACATTTCAAACAGAATAAATGTATTAGTAGATAGTGTAAAAATATTATTTACCTTCAGCACATACACATTCCTTTCTTTCTCTACACAGTCTCAGTAGTTCTGGATTTTTCCTTTCAGGGTGATAGAATTTCACACAAGGTTTCTCTACAACAAGAAAAGGAGATGTTAAAAGGTGCTATTTTCACTAATGATATGTCAAACATATACACACACACACACATATATATATATATATATATATATATATATATATCAAAATCTTTCTTGACCAAGAAAACCATAAAATTCTCATCATGTTTTTGGGGACTGACATTTGTTATATTTGTCTGAGATCTCAGAGACTCACTGTTATTGTATTCATAGACGGACACTGCAGTTGGTTGCAAGAACCTTGTTTCCATAGTTGAATGGATCCTGAAAGTGATTGTCTCTGGTTGTACACTACTAACCTGTGAAGAGGTGTCCCACAAAGATAAAATATGTGTAGGTAGTGCATAACACAAATACTGAATTGCAGACTTTGTAATTAGGCTGGACTGACCCATTAATGGTGGTATACTTGAAAAATAAAAATAGGATTAAAATTACCTAAATTTTAGGAGAAATCAACATAACAGCTCTTTGAAGTATATCTAGTATCTATTATATGAGTAGTGAATTATATCTATGATTATATAAATGAAAAGCAACTCATCACAAATAAAATAAACATAAGTCATCTGAATTTCAGAAATAAGTAATATAGATGATCTTACCCTGTCCAGGTAAATGATGAGCGAGCCCCTTTCTGAAAGAACTTTATTGCTTTCATATCTTGAAATGATCCTGGATTTGCTTTTAGTCAACTGCACACACAGAATTTAAAAGTAGCCGGTTAGTACAAATAATTCGTTGTTTTCGTATAGTGCATTCTTGCTTCTTTGTATAATTGTGTTCTTTTAAGCTCTTACAGCATCCAAGTCATTTTTGTTAAATGTGAATCCGGTTGGCAAACCAACATCTATAATTGACATGGATGCATTGCGTTCTTCTTTAAACCTGCATAGGCAACAAATAGATTGGTTAAAACAAAAACATGAGCAATAAAATTTATTTGAATGTGCTGCTGAAGACAGTAAGTCCCTGATGGTACTTACAAAACCTCTATTGTCAGCTTGTATATCTTCTTGTCTTCATGTAGATTCTCTGCAAAAGCAATGCATTTGATGAACAAAATAAAAACCAGACAGACACCCATATATACCAACAACAACAGCTAGATTGAGATTGAAATTTACCTTCGTTAATCTGCACAGAAAGGTTGAACAACTCACATTCCTTCTCTAATACCTTAGGCAGAGCGTAATACAGCGATACGACCTGAAAATGGGAGAAGATCTTGTTTGTATTGGACTGAGGTGGTAATGTACTTTAAGGAATAAGTTATTAAACTGAGCTCACTTGAGTGAACGGGTCAGTTTTCATAAATAAGGCACACCGGATTACAAGGCGCATTAAGTAAAACAAAGCAGTCAGATAAGTCAAACTTTACTCAACTCATTCTTCTTGCTTCCTCCACTTCTGTACCATTGATTCATTATTGTTAAATTCTCACGCAGCTACTCTATTCCCATGTTGTTGCAGCATATTAATGACTAACCTCGTATTGTAAATGGATTATCTCAGTTGTTCTCCTGACTGACGTTTGGTCCATTTACAGCATCCTGCAGAGCTCTCTCAATTCGAGACATCCTTGTTAGATGCCAGAACCACCTCAACTGGCTCCTTTCGATGTGAAGGAGCAGCAGCTCTACTCTGAGCCCCTCCTGAATGGGCGAACTTATCACCCTGTCTCTAAGGAAGAGGCCAGCCGCCCTTCGGAGGAAGCCCATTTCCACCGCTTGTATCCGCGATCTCATTCTTTCGGTCACTAACCACAGCTCATGACCACTTTTACACTCAGCTCTGTCTTCACTCCGACGGACTGGTACAGCGTCCGCATCACTGCGGCCACAGCGCCAATCCGTCTGTTGATCTCCTGCTCCCTTCTCCCGTCAATCATGAACAAAACCCCAAAATACTTTACTAATACTGACTGACTTATTGCCAGCTATGCGGACCAAGCTCCTGCACTGGTTGTATAAGGTCTGAATGGCCCATAGCAATGGGCCAGACACCCCATACTCCCGGAGTACCCCCCACAGGACCCCTCGAAGGACACAGTCAAATGCCCTCTCCAAGTCCACAAAACACATGTAGACTGGTTGGGCAAAATCCCATTGATTTTTAACTTTCAGTGATGCCGTAGTGTTCGTTTGGAACCTGAAGCGTACAGAGTTTTGGACTCGGATTACTCAGAGTCCGTGAATCTCCTGACTTTAAGTGCGTCTTATAGTATTATAAATACGGCACTAATGTTAACTAATGAACCTTAGATACCTATCAACAACCCTGAATTTCTTATTTTAAACTAAAAATGGATTTCTTTCTTTAGATGTGCATTTATTTAAAAAATATAAATTTCTTACTGATTTAAAAAGGACCCTTTTTTTAAAATTGTGATAGTAATACATTATATGCAATGCACATGTTAAATGTCTACAAAGGTCTTATAAATGTACAAAACACATTAAATTACATGAATGAGTGCCATATTTACCTTTAAAGTGGCTTCTCCTTTTCCTGTGGCATTCACATGTATATTCTTGTTTATAGCAGGGAACTGTTGAGATTTAAAATATTAAAATGGTTAAAAATATTTAGAAAAAATTAATAGAAATATAAATAGCCGTAAATCACATAATCATGTTATTACCACATTATCTGTTCTTCTTTTTAAATTCATATTTAAATTCATTCTCCTTGTTGTTTCCCAGTTCATTGTTTTATTTACCTAATCTTTTTCCTATTTTTGAATTCTTGTTGCCTTTTTTGTTCATTATAATTATCTTTTTATTGGCTTCCTGCATATACTTCCCCTGTGGGGATCTTTTTAAGAACTTCAGCTAACCAACTAACAAACATAAAACTTAGAGAGAAACTATTTTTGTAGCTATAATAACAAATGAAAATCAGGATTGTATTACATTTTGTATTTTATTTTATTTATTAAAAGGCTTGTTGCCAATGATCCTCCTATCAGATAGATTTGATGAACTGCTATAACTAACAAAAAACTTTGGCTTTCTACTGGCAGAGAGAATACAGTCTGTAGGATACAAAGTATACTGGAAATACTGGAAAAACACCTGTAACATTTAAAACTTACAACTAAACACTCTGATTTATTGTTCTGCATAAGTAAATAAATAAATGTGTAGGTAAATGATTGTGAATTAATGATAATTAATGATAAGCCTGATAATCCCTAACCTACTGCCACACTTACTTGTTTGCACAAGCTTATCATGCTGCCATTATAATGCTATAACTTACAATTTTATTTGATGAGAAAATAGAATAAAGAAGGTCCTTCAAGCCAAATAGTAATGTGTGTGATCTCACCTTTGATGTTCTTGTGGTAAAATGATTTCCCTTGCTGAAGCTGTACTTGTCAATGTTTGCTCTGCCGGGTAGCAGAATGTCTACACTCACATTATACTCTGGTTCTTTAGCATTGGTCCAGTACTCTGCAATTGCCTGGTATACCATTATGGTAGCCTGAAGAAATATATACAAATAAGACTGAGTCTTTCTGTACTGGCAAGAAAAAGAATAGGCAAGGTTTTGCTTCAAAAACACAAAATAAACTGTCAGAGGGACTTGTGTTTTACCTGAGTTGACCCATAACCTCCATTTCCCCTTTGGTATTGTCCAAGCCATCTCACCATTGGTGTGGCTTCCGCATAGGCCTTTAATAACAAAGCATAAACAACTATGTCAGAAGACATATCCCATGGTCATGGAAAAAAAAGTTTGTTTAAATCATTAAACAAACAAACAGTAGAATTCATAGCCATGTTTAATAATAAAAGTAAGAGCAGTTGCGGAGGCAGAATGCAAGGAGAACTCAAGGGACTGGAACTAAAACCATGTATGAGTGACGCTTATGCAGAGCACTAGAGTGCGACCAATTTGGTCGCATTTGTGAACACTTCGACACGTTTCAAATTGCAGTCAGATAGAAAGAAGTGAGTAGCTTGAATTATAAAAGACTGTGGTCAATTGACTACCTGGAAATTCTGAATGACTCAGTTTTTTTGTTTGTTTGTTTGTTTTGCTCTTTATGATGACATAGCATATTCTAGGAGCACCCCAATAATTGTAGAAATCCCAAATATTGAAGAAATTTAAGTTTGAACGAGATGGGCCTCATTTTTGTGGTCTGCAAAGGAAATTTTATCAGAACACTCAAAACTAAAATGAAGTTTTTTTTTTAGCTAAAGCATGTAGCATTGTTACATGAGCCTATTACATGCTGATTATTAACCTAAAAAACTTTGAAAGACCTTCAGAAAACCAAGCAAACTATTGTTCAAGACAACATGAAAAAAAAATCAAAGTCATTTAAGCCATTCAAGACGGAAACGTGTTGAATGTTAGCTAACATTGGCATTGGCCTTTATCAAGAGTTTGAGTTAAGGTAGTAAAACGTTAAATGTAAAAAGTTACACCTCTGTTGTATTTTCAGTATAAGCGAGATGTGCTCACCTCAGCCCTGATAAGTGCGAGCAGAGCATAAGCTGTGGCCTCCAGTGTGTAATAATGTTCGTGACGTACTTGACAGTGGGTTCTGTCTGTGGAGGATTCATAAATACAATTAAAAATAAGTTTTACAAATACATATGTTTCGTCTTATAATTACTATTAATATTGTTAGTTGTTGTTGTTGTGTTACCAAAATCTTGAAGCACACAATGACTCTAAGTAGAAGGATTCCACATTTCTCTCATTTTTCCTGCTGTATCTATTTTTCTGTGTTGCCCGAGGCTCTGTTTTTAGTTCTTTGATTTTAACTAGCAGATGGAACTGACCAGCAGGCAATTTCATTTGACAAATAGGCAAGTGAGAGCTGTGAATTCCCTTTGATATGAATTTGACTGAACTGTTCTGTCGCCAAATAATGCCATATATATTAACAATAAATCAAATTAAAATTCGTCATCTTTGTAAACCAAAGATTGCTTGCACTTTGAGTTTTTACATAGACCTCAAACTTAAACAGAGAATAAATATCAGCTCTGTCTCGAAATTAGTCAAGAGTTATTCTGGGGATCATCTTATAGTTGACACCTCAGATGAGGTCAGTCATGATCATCTGTTTTTGCTCACATTCACATGTTTTTGCACAGTGAATTTGGTCACTATCTGTTAAAGTACTGTTAAAATAGGGCAGTGCCGAAGTACTTGTGCACTTCTAAATTTCTTTGGTAAGGATATTTTTAAAAAGTTAAAAGCAAGGTTTTTTATTTTTTATCTGTGAAATTTGGAGCTTTTTGATCACGTTTGTTATACACTGTTTGGGATGAACTCGACTGATGACAAAGTCGTCCTCAAACATATTTAGAGCCCAAAAGCATAAGTACACTATATTAATCTTATGTTTAGGACAGCTGTGTGAGACTACCTGAAGTGATGAAGTTGAAGAGGATCTCCTTGTTCAGTTTTTGTTCATTAGCCAGGGCATATGATGTCATTGCAACAGAATAAGGGTTAGTGAGCCTGGGTAGACGGTTCTCAAGGTAGGCCACTGCTTTAGTAATACTGTTTTGTAAACTCTGGAGATCAAGAACAGACGCCAAATGAGATATGAAAGATAAATCCAGAAGCTCAATGAGACATAGATGCAAATAACACTTCCAGATACAATATATGGTCTTTCATTAACTTTCCTAATGCCAAGTGGGCTGCTATTGTCCAATTTATTTGTAACTTATATAAAACAGTCAGTTCAATTTTTTATACACAAACTGTATTTCTTTTTATCTAGTGGATAAACATGTGTCTGTAGGTTATGTACTCACATTAACAAAGGGTCTGCAGATTTCGCGAGCCTCCTGCATAGCAATCAGGCAGAAGGCTGTCATAGAGGCATCTGAATCTGTTCCTAACAGATCGCTCTACACATGCACACATACAAAGGTAAACATTTCACTTTTGTATACAACCAAATTTAATAAAAATTGGTATTAACATTAGGAAACTCACACGCATTGATGTACTGTACACATATCCAATTTCTTTAAACATGCCGTCAGGTTGCTGCGTGTGCAGAATGAGAAACTTGATGGCATCACAGATCACATTTTTATCCACGTTGATTAGGTTATAGGCCATTGCAAAAACCTTGGCAACGTAGGCAGTCAGCCTTACAGGAGAGAGAATATGTGCAGCTCTGGATTATATATTTTTACCTTATCTGACGATCACTTTAGAGTTTTGCTGACTCACCAGGTGCTGCCATCGCTCCAGGTGAAAACTGCAAAAGAGCCATCTTGCTTCCGATAAGTAAGTTCAGTTACATAACCTGGACAAAACCAAAGGCAAAAAATTTCATTAATTACCTGCCAACAGTTGACTGATATTTGTTGATTTGATACCATTTTGGAGAGTTTGTCTGCATGCCTCTGTGTTTGAAGCTACCTGTTTTTATGTGCTGGAGAGCTTCGTTACGCTTCTCAAAGCCCACAAACTCCCACTGATTGGTTTTGTCCAAATACATAGTTGCAATAACAGGCAAGGTCATGCCGGCAATGTTCTGTTCTCCACAGCCACTAGGCTGTTCGATTAGAGTGCCCATGGTTTTACCACTAATGGCGTTCTCCAATAGTGTGCTCATTTGCTCTCTTCCTGTATAGGCATAAAAAAAACAGTTACTGAGTTGGAGATAGGGCTAATCTATTTATTACACAGGTCAACAAAAAAAATGTTTTTATAATCATGAACCACAACACACTTTTCTAAACCAGTTTTTCATGCTGATTTCAGATGTGTTTTATTCCAGTCTCATCAACTTTCTGAACTATGAATAATATTAGTTTTCAATGGACTTGCATGTGGTTTTTATCAAACCAATTAATGACTTTTTCAATATTTTCAGTGTGAAATCAGATTGGCGCACGCTGAGATAGATCAGATAGATCATAGACAGACAGATCAGTGTCAGTCAGCTAAAACCGTTTCTTCAAAAATAATTAGCATATGATTTTCTTGTGTACTGTGTCCGGTTTGTCACGCTACAGCATCCAGCACTAGTCGGCCATAATGCTCTCATTCCATAAACCTTGGTAGCGATGCTCCATTAACTGAATGGCCTCATGAAAATGTTCTACCTGTTCATCACTTACCATAACAAGATTTTCTGGAAATAACAAAAAGTGAATGTAAGAAGTGCATTTTTAATGACATGTTACATTTTTTAAATAACTAAGTTGAAGCATGGTTGAAAAGCAGTGTCTGACTTTCATTGGTTAAGATTTGTAGAATTTTTATTTATTATTACTTTTTTCAGATTAAAGTTATTTCTGTGACCATTGTGAGTTTTTCTTTCATTGACCGACGGGTACCAACAATTTTGTCCACGTCTGTAATGTTCCACAGTAGCCTGGCCGTCCCACAGGCACATCCAACAGCAGTATTTGGTGTATCCTCCCTGCATCCCCATCAACACACCAATCACCTTCAGATCACCACAGATGTTTCAGAAGCATATGTTTCTGCATGAGCTTCTCTTTTGACAGATTTAGATCACGAACAAGATTGTTCAACTCTGCTTGTGTAAAAGTCTCCAGTTCTGAATCTTCATCGGCCAGTAATAAGGATCTGATAACTCTGGATTGTAATCAGATGCACCGTGACCGTGTTTCTCATCACCTTCAACAGAAGCTAATCCATCATGTGGTGTTACAGGAACAACAGGCAATGAGTCATCATGAGGAACAGGCCTTATAGAATCCATGCTTGGATATACAATTTTGTGCTTATTTTTGGCTGAGAATCCCGTTGTATTCACACAGCAAAAATAGCAATCGTTGAGATTATCTCGCATTTTGATTGCAAGTGGCATTTCTGCCTTTTAAAGATTTAGCCAGTCACACAGTTTATTAGAACTGCTGCAGATGACATGTGAACCCCAAGATTTATCCTGGTCAGCCAAAGTACAATTTGTATATCTTCTTAAGGTCTGTGGTAATTGGGCAATGTTGTGTTTTCATAGTGAATGGACAAAATACGTAACAGAAACTGTCTGGATGATTAAAATCATTTCTAGGCATAGTTACAACTGAAATCAATTCCAATTACTTTTACCTGTAACATAAAACACAGGGGAATGTCGTTAAATCTGGTAATATTCTTAGGCTAATTATACCAACACTTCAAATCCCACATACAGTTATCTATGATGATTTTGACCTGTTGACCTGTGTTATTCCTTTGATTAATCAAGTAGTCAGATAAGAAATATTTTTCATTTTAGAAATTACGGTGTTTTAAAGTTTAACTGCATACGTATATATATATAATAAAAAAAATAATAAAAACAATTAAACCTTTGACTATGTTTATGTGATATACTATACCGTATCTACCAGTTAATTCTTGCCTCCTCCCTATTCTTGAATTATGTGTTTACTGCAGTCCAATCCTTTTAACAAAATCCATGACCATCTGGTCTTTCACACTCATCTTCTACCATGCCTACCCAGTACTTCCTCATTGCCTCTCTTTGCTTCACCTACATGCCCATTAAAGTCTGCATCAATCACCTTTCTCCCCTTAAGACCACTATACCACCTCATCCAACTTACTCCAGAATTCCTCCTTCACTTCTGACATCCAACATGTGAGGCACACAGTTGACACAGTTCAGCGCTGCCTCTTAGTTTTCTGCCTTCAAACTCATGATCCAATCTGACAGTCCTTTGACCTCAACACTATTTATATGCTATTTCTTCTAGATGGCAGCTACTCGTTTCCCTTCTTATCTATGCCATGGTAAAACAGTTTAAATTGGTACACGTTTATTACAGCAGCCAACTTTGCTTTATATGAATCCTTTACGGAAGACGTGTTAGTTCTTGGTCTCACCACTTAGAAAGATTTGTGTGCTTGTAGCTGTATCTGGAACCATATCTGTTTCAGGAATGACACTCTTGATGATTTCCACTTGTTTTCCATCTAATGGAAGAGACAGTTAAGAAGTTAGAGGATTCTGCAATGATTGTATATATAGATATATATAAAAAAAAACAAATAAACAATAAAGATATATATTGTTAACTATAAGTTATATATATTTCACACATTGCAACAATTTAAACAGTAAAGTTACCTCTTCCTTTCCTAGCAGGGTCTAATAATATAATATTTGTATTATTCGTCAGTACACCTGGAGGCTGGAAAAACAGAAGTTTTATAATAAGTAGTAAACACTGTCTGAGTACATTGCTAATAACAAAATAGTTGCTTGTTATAATCCCAAAGAATTGTTTCTGTTCATCTGGATGTAACGTTTTCAGAGGAGAAATTTTTTGTCACTCATCCAAGTGACTTCTTTAGTCTCAGCTGACTGCAGGTACCCCCAACCTTATAAACAGTACATTTGCATAATGACTGAAACTGTCATGTTTCGGCTGTGTGTAGGCACGGATTGGACCCAAAAGCAAACTCCCGGGAACGGAGCTTAAACTCAAAAAGCACAGCTTTATTGCTGGGAAACAGATCATACAATAATACAAAACTAAACTGGAAAAAACTAATTATAAGGGGAGAATCACACACAGTTATGAGGGACGACGCGACACGGAACAGATGGAGACGCTGACATTCATACACAGAAGGTTACAAGGGAAGTGGAAGCACACGGGGAACACAGCTGAGGACAATTACACATTGCAGAGCGGGGAGAACACGAAACTGAAAATGCTGAGACGCAGAACCTAAACATAACACAGAAAGTACACAGAGACAGCTGAGAGAGGCAGGGAGAGAAAACATGATGGAAAGAGGTAAACACAGAACACAAGGAGTGGAGGGAAAGCACATTAACTCAAATCACTACACACGGGCAGAGAAGACTAAGCACAGAACAGAAGGGACACAGAGAAACATGAGGGGGAAGGGATCACAACCTAGGAATCATAGAATAAATCACAAATGAACTAGACATAATACAAAAATCACAAAGAACTGAAAACGCTAGGTTGGGAGACCCAGGACCCTGACAGAAACTAGCACCATTGGAGGAACAATGGACAGTGAGGTCAGTTTCATGATCACAAATATGCAAAGTATCATTAACATTGAACAATGACAGGTTGGAGAAATCTGTGGTCAGCTAAAACTGAAGTCACTTGAATGAGTTACAAAACATTGTTTCCACTGAAAACGCTATATAAACATGAAAGGAATCAATTTTGGGGGATTTCCTGGATGTTTGAGAATGCATTGATGCATGTTAAAATGTTTTAAAATATTTTTTGGTTATGTTACTCATACTAATTTAATTTGTTCCAACTGGCATTAAGTGTTAATAGAAGGTGTATTGAAGACAATTAGCGGTCTGAAACAGAAATGTGAGGTTTAAACCATTGTCATATGATATTCCAAGCTGTGTAACAAATCTTTCTTACCACTACCCACAGCATCTTCCTGATACCATCACTGTCGCCATCTCTAGCTGCTGCTTTAACCTCAATGGGAAAAACTCCTTCCTTCATGGGGATAATGGTAAACGATACAGCCCGTGTTGTTTCTTTCCCAACTGTGACCTCCTGACGATACTTCCCTTGCTTATGAGCTGCACTGCACAGTTTGGGTTCTTCTTTCAGATCCACACGCACCTTGAAATGGTTAAAGATCAAGGGTAAATTTACTTTTTTTTTTTTTTTTAAAAAACCCAAAAAAAAAAAAAAAAAAGTTTAAAAAAAAAAATAAAAAATTTTTTTAAA
>VUQR01028890.1:0-10451 GCA_015108515.1 Hemichromis elongatus
ACCTCTTCTCGTTGTGCAGCGTTTTCTGCCACACTTTTTCCTTCCCACAGACTTCCCACTGAGATGCCTTGATACAGCACTCTGGGAACAGCCTATCCGTTCAGAAATTTCTTTCTGTGTCTTACCCTCTTGCTTGAGGGTGTCAATGATGGCCTTCTGGACAGCAGTCAGGTCGGCAGTCTTACCCATGATTGAGGTTTTGAGTAATGAACAGGCTAGGAGTTTTTAAAAGCCTCAGGAGTCTTTTGCAGGTGTTTCGAGTTAGGTTAATAGCTCGTTTAGTGAACCTTTTCATGATATGCTAATTTTTTGAGACAGGAATTTTGGGTTTTCATGAGCTGTATGCCAAAATCATCAATAATTAAACAATTTAAGGCTTGAACTACTTAAGTTGTGTGTAATGAATCTAAAATATATAGAAACTCTAATGTTTATCAGTACATTGCAGAAAATAATGAACTTTATCACAATATGCTAATTTTTTGAGAAGGACCTGTATATTCAGTGCATGCTGATGAAGACAATGCACTCTGATGACATGCTGTGGAAAGTCATGTTGCCTCCAGCTGAAATATGTAACCCATGCAGACCCTTTGTAAACATTCCTGAGCCGCACAGAGATGCCGACTGCTTTTGTGTGTGGACATTTGTGGAGTGCGAAGGATTTCGATGGTGACGGCGGTGGCTTGATTTGTATCCTAATAATAACAACTACTGTAAAATTAAATATATCTCGCAGCTCATAAACCTTTACAATCCCAGTGGCTTTTGTAACTACTGTCTGTTCTAACGAACGCTTCAGTGTTCATATTTACACTCTAATGCAGTGCTATATTTTTTATCATTGTTTTTTTAAAGGTCAGCCTGAAGTACTCTCCAGCTTTTATTTTTGAACAGGGCAACTATACCTGATACATGTTTAACAGTAATAAACAGGCCAAAAATCCAGAGAAGTGAATATTAAAATGTGTTACAATTTACTTCAGAATTGAACACTGATAACAGAAAAGCTACCAGCCACAAAACTTGGCACGCACGTTGTAACCGACTGTGCTCATTATTCAGCTCTCAGTGTGTCTTCGAATGTTTCTCGAAGAGCAGTGAAGCACTTGTTGACACAAATAGATGAAATATCTGGACTTAATTATATGTTTATGTCACCAGCACGCTCACTAAATCATCCTACTGTTTAACTGTAATGTGACAAAAACACCAGATGCTCATTAAAGCTGACAAATGGATGACGTGTACCAAGCTAAATGTCAGAAATTATAAATGCGCACAACTTTTGAAAGTTTTAAAAGTTGAAACAGCTGAGGACTGATATTTCATGTGTACTAGTAATGATTTAGTAATATGTAAAATCATAAAATGCAGGATTAAAGTCTCCTTTTGATCTGAATGCGCTGTACTTTAAGTCCTCTGGTGCTCCTGGATGTCATAAATAATCAGGTGTGGGTGGTTGTAAGGGAGGAGCAGGTACTTTGATTGGGTTCATAAGGTCAGAGGGCTACAGCACAAGCGGAGCCACTATTGGCTGTGCTGAGGCCTTAAATACAGTAATCTCCATCTAAATCTTAGATAAATGAATACGTCGTCAATGCTGCTTCAGAACTCATGACTCCTTTCTTTTATAAACAGCTTACAAGACATTTTCAGATATAGTCAACACTTTTTTTTAACATCTGAATCAAATCAACATGTACTGTGATTGTACAGACGCAAAACATGCTTTGAGAGAAGTTCCTCTCTCACACACTTGGTGTTCTAAGGATCATCAGATATAAAAACACAGCTACAAGGCGGCTTTTTTCTTTAGGCAGCCTTACACTGACTCTTGCGATCTCTCATGAAACATGATAGTCATGCAAATAGATAAAAATGTTGCATCACTAGCTATAAATAACTTGAAATTCTGGGTATGTTATCAACTTAAGTCATGAAACTAGATAAAAAGTGGCTATTATGCGCTTAAAAACGTGTGTCATTTTATATTTAGTATACTTGAATGTACATGTAGCACATGAGTGAGCTGAATATCAGATGGATTGATTAATATATCAGATGACTATGGGCTTCTGTGATGTCAGTCAGATTACAAGATGAACATAATGACAACGGTGCACTTTTAAAAATAGCAATTTTTTATTTACAAATATTATAGAGTCTTAAATACTGAGGGATAACATAAAATTTGCTAATAACGATACATTTGAAATGCTACATTAAACATCTGTATTTGAAATGTTGAAAATAAAACTTAAGGCGCCTTCCACATGTCTTATGAAATATAAAAATAACTCATAACATTCACAACCATCCATAATGAAGTTGTTACCAGCAGTAAACATTTATGATGTTTTCTTGAAAAACATCATAAAGCTAAACGTCACATGGCCGACAACAGTAAGTTCATAATATGTGCAACACTTCTGTTCATATTCGCCACCAGTGTTCACTACAACGCTCAGTGTATCATCCGTTAAAAGGGAATCAATAACATATCACAACCTGATGAACAATTACAAGTAGATACGAATTAAACTTAAATAAATTAAAATTGTGTTCCTTTAGTGGCCTCCTTTGTGTCCTCATCTTTCAATATGGCTGGGTTATCGTACATCTCCAGACTTGGCTTCCTGCTCGTCTCGATTGGTTCATCCTTCTTATTTTTCTTGCAGCACTTGCAGCACTTGCAGCAGCAGCAGCAGTGTTTGCAACAGAAGCTTGACGCCGATTTAACGATGTTATCCCAAGGGGCCAAGGAACGCAGAGGCCGGGGTAAAAAGTCCCAGGTACGGAGGAACTTGGGCAAGAAGCGTCGGAAGTGAGACTGCATCACATTGACAACGACCACAAAGACAACTAAAACAACAAAAGGCACACCGACGCCAACCAGCACTTTCCAGCCAGCCATTGACAGGCCAAAGACAGACAGGGGGAAAACCAAGAAGACCAGAATCAGGTAGAGGACAGCAAACCAGCGATATTTGGCAGTTTTGTTCCCCAGCCCTCTAGCCAACCTGATGGGGAGCCGCATGAAAGGGATCGGGTACCACAGTACAATGCCGAAGATGTTGAAGAAGAAATGGCAAAGTGCAATCTAGAAAAAAGCATAGAAAGATTGGATTTAAACATGACAATCACTGTGTGATTTCAAGGAAAATAAGGACAAATAAATAGATTTTCCTTAAAAAAATATTTGTTTTGATTTCGATAAATATACGCATAAAGGGATTGACGTTATTGTAATGCATCACTTGGGAAACAATGCATCGAAATAATTTAGTCACCAAGTTATCGTATCAAAAACCAAAAATGTTGTCATGTAAGTGGTGCTGACAGAGTCGTGCCAAACACTGCATCTTCTATAATGGCCACTTGAGGCTGACTCAGAATCCCCAGACTTCCAGATTCAAAAGCCCAAATTTAGAGTCAAAGTAAACTTGTTTACAGGCAGTTACAAAAAAACCTTTGGCCTCTGTGGATAGTTTCCCCCTTCAACTAGTGGGCTACTTTTGTCTTTTATCATACATTTAAATTGTTTTAAAGCTTAAAGCCTAATCTAATAACACAGACTGCTGTGAAGGTTATCGTTGTCACAGTTTGTTTAGACTTGGTGAGTGGTTCTGGTGCATTAGGCACATTAGTTTGCTAGGTACCTTCACAAACCACTGAGTGACATCACTGTGGCTACATCCTTCTTTTATAAACAGTCTAAAGTCTGAACCAACTGACCAATGAGCTTCACCATCCTCACAGCTGCCGTTCGTTGCTAGCATAGCTGTAAGCAGGCATATAAGAACCATTTTTCATTGTTTCTTACTTGCAGAGATTTGTCTAGTGTTTCTCCAGGGCTAGCCATAGCAGCGAGTATAGATGTTGTTGTTGTACCAATATTTGACCCCAGCGTCAGAGGATATGCTCGCTCGAGGCTAATAACGCCGATACCTGGCAAAAAAGATTTACAGAATATAAGATCTGATGTCAATTAAAAAGACAAGCAAAAAATGCCCAACAAAACAAGAATCAGGGTGAGACTGGTGTAATAATGGCTTACCAACAAGAGGAGTTATAGCTGAGGTGAAGACAGAGCTACTCTGAACCAGGAAGGTCATCCCAGCTCCCACCAAAATTGCAACGTAGCCCATGAGAAAGGTGAAAGGGAAGGGTAGGTCTGTCAAACAGAAACACGTGACGTGAACATTGCATCAATGTGAGCAGAGAAAATAAGCATTTAATTCAAAATAGAAAATGTGTCTGAGCTTTCTCCATCACACAGCAGGACTGCGCGACCTGAAGGTGAGCCAGAAGCAACAGGAAGGCTGTGCCTGTGTCGCTCATCAAGCATCACCACAGAAGCAGATGTGCTGACTATCAAACAGGCTGAACATCACATGCAAAAGGCTCATTCTGGTTTTGTACCTGTGTTGAGCACCTTCTTGATCAACACAGCCACCTGCCCCTTCAGCATGGAGTTGAGCAGCTTGACAATGAGGATGAGACAGGTGCAGAGGACGAACAAAGACGCAGCCAGCAGAATGAGGCCCACAGCCAACTCTGACAAGGTCGTATTGGCGAAGATGTGATTGCCTGTAAAGGATAGTGAAAGAGACACATTTAGAAGAAACTCTGGTAAATTGAGCTCTTCTAAACGCCAAGAATTAAAAAAAGTTGTAATTGTAAAACAAGTTGAGGGCAGTGTATTAGTCGAGATCGGTTTATAATTTTATCTAAATGCAAACAAAAACCTTTTCTTAGTTACAAAAACCAAGAATCTGTTATCTTAAACTCAAGCATCAAACCATTAAGTTTAATTGGAAACAGCATGCTTTGAAGAAGGGATCCATTTTATGGTCATGTGACACTTCAGCCAAACAACATGAATGGACCTATTGAGGAGGTAGACGGGTTAAGGGAGAGTATTAGCTGAGTCACTGTAACGTCTCAAAGGTGGTCATTGTCTCTGCTTCGGAGAGTCTGGATTAAAGAGGTTGTTGTGGCCGAATGGCTCCCTCATATTTCTTTAGCAGATCAGGTAATCCTAATTGCTTTGTAAAATTTTCTTTTCCCCCCAGAAATGTCATGGACATATGCTTACATCTTTTTATGTAATTGGTAAAAGTCTCATTCATCTCAGTCCAAGTCTGGTTTCCTTCCACCCAGCAGATGCCACCTGGTGGGCAGGTGTTCACTGTCACATTCCAGAAAGTCTGAAAGAAGAAAACAGAAAAAAGCAGAAAGTATGAGAACAAATGCAAGCCTTGAAGCAGTGGCTGCGGCATTCAACCCCTTTAGAAAGTATGAGCTAACACGAGGCAACATTAATCATCAAGAGAAAAACCTGATATAGCCATAGCTTTACGTGTGTTTTTACTGTTGTAAATACTAGTTATGTAACTAGCACTTGTTGCTTTCTTACCGTGTTGGTCTCCGTTTTGCACCATTTTTTAATCAGACTCTTGTTCATGCCAGCTTGGTCACCAGTGGCAATTGCAGTGATAACAGATTTGTCGAGCTAAGAGAAGAAAAATGTTTTTTATTTTTAGAAAAATGGCATTAATACTTTAATAATTATCGATTAAATATTCACGGTCTTACAGTTACCTGGATGATGGATTTTGTGAGAGGGTCTGTGATGACCTTGAGCAGTTCGGGGGCATCTTCTCCGGACTCGAGATGAAAAGAATCAATGATGAGTTCGGTGACTTTGTACAGAACGCCTGTGGCAGCTTCCAGCGGCAGAAGAATCAGGACAGAAAGCCAGTTGAAGAAGTCATGAACTGTGGCACCAGCAAATGCCCTGAAAAAAAAAAGAAGAGAACACTCCGTTTAACATCTGCTAGACCCTGTTTGTAGAGTCACTGCAATATTTTTATCTTTGCATGCTGTCATTTACCTGCGGAACTCATTTCGATCTCCTGCCTGCATCATGGCCACAATCGTGTTGGTGACAGATGTTCCAATGTTGGCTCCCATGACGATCGGCACTGCCATTTTTACCTCCAGTACTGAAAAAGATAATTAACAAAATATTCACGTGTAATATACTAACGCTGCAGTCACTGTTAGTATTTTTAAGACATAAACATCAAGTGTGTCGTGGTTCAAGCTTTTCAGGACTTTTTGAAGGTGTCAATAAGAGGTTCTGTTGTGAGTTCAAACACATTTGTTTGAGTATACGGGTCTGTAAAATGTGTGCGCATGCCACTTAAATGTGTATCTACTTACATCCAGAGGCGACCATGCTGACCACGATAGAGGAGGAGGTGCTGGAGCTCTGCACCAACACTGTGACTAAAACCCCGATCACCAGCCCAGCCACAGGGTTAGAAAGCACCTCACTGTTTTTGAAGATGTCACCAGCAGCTCGGCCTGCACACACACGCACACACACAAACTGAGGTAAACATACCTGGAAGGGGGTTTGTTTTTGTTTGTTCGTTTGTTTGTTTTTACCTCCCACTAGCTGGAAAGCAGAGCTGAGAACATCAAGTGAGCAAATAAACATGTAGAGAAGTCCAATCAGCAGAACCAGCTTCAGAATAGCAGTT
Organism: Hemichromis elongatus; assembly: GCA_015108515.1. Lineage (NCBI taxonomy): Eukaryota > Metazoa > Chordata > Actinopteri > Cichliformes > Cichlidae > Hemichromis > Hemichromis elongatus. The sequence goes on from VUQR01028890.1 coordinate 6,555, forward strand.
AACACTCTTAAGATCTTTCCCTTTGTGTCTAGATCTGTTAGTAAAAAAGACACAAAGCACTGAATCAGTCGGGTATTGTGAAGATATCCACACTGTATAGGTCAGTGAGAAAAGCGCGCTGCCTCACCTGACCACTTGACCCCAGTGTCAGTAAGCTCTGGGAGATCCCAAGGATCTTCTTCAGCCCCCTCATTCTCCTTCACCAGGACCAGAGTGGAGTAAGCTGGTGGGAGACGCTCTTCTTGAGACAGAGACTTCTCATCTATAGAGGGATTGCAGTGTTAGGAAATAAAGTTGCAATAACAGTTTGAGGAGGTACAAAGTATCCACGAGAAAAGGACATACCGATGGAGGAGGAGGTATTTCCCTCTACTTCTGGTCTGGGAGACATGGCTATCTGAGAAACAAAGAGTTTTACTAGTTTTATTAATGGAAGCTCCTGTTAGTCTGCATTATTCACCTTTTCAAAAATAAAAAGGCAATCTATCCCACTATTTACTCTATCCACTAGGCAGCTGTGCAATAGTCAGCGTCTTCACCACATCTGTACCTGCTCAGCAGTTGGTCATAATTAGGACACAATAATTAGAAACACAATCCTACCACTGTTACACCCGTGAAAGACAATCAGCAATAACATCTGTCCAAATAGCGGCTATTTTAAACGCAAGTCACCGACACCTCCAGCTATTTGTTTCTCATAAATATCCTCTAGATTGCAGGTGGCCTCAGTCCTGTCCTGTCGCGGAAGATAACGCTGGCAGCCAGTGTACGCACCTGCAGCGGAACGCGTTTGTGTCCAGATCTCTGAGAGGGGAGCGGGAGCTTCACCTGAGTTACCTGTTGCTCACTCCGAGGCTGAGTGCTGCTTTTATAGCGCCGCGCAGAGCGCACACCCGCTGCGGACAGTTCAAAGATCACGCACACATGTGCAGCCGGCATGCTGCATCTGCAGGCGGGGGCAGATAGCCCAGTTAGACATGACTTGAATTTCTGAGGGACTGAAAACTAAAACTTACACTTTTCACTGTATTCAACAGGGAAAAACATCTTTGTTTTTTGTTTATTAATTTGTCTATTTTTGATTCTTCTTTATAAATAAAGTTGTATATAGTTATTTTTAATGATGCCTGCTATTAACTATCAATCGAATGTCCACTCACCTTATAGGAAAACTAACCCGCAGGCAAGCAAACAAAATAAAACTTTCCACCATTCCATCCTTCTTCGGGCTGTGGGTTAGGGTACAAGTGTAACGAACTCAAGCATGCGCCCCCCGGTGGCATGAAATGGAACACGTGGGCTGTATTCCTTCTCTGATGTCAATAAAACCAAGACAGCTTTCATATAAATTAAAATCAGCTGGATTTAATCTGGAATTTTCTTTTTTAGATATATATATATATATATTTGTTTAACAATAGGTGGTTTCATCTTTCTTCAAATTAAATATTTATTTGAAAATGAAACATCATGTTGATCCAATGGTCTTTCGACCTGTACTGTGTCGTTAAAAATTTCATTAAATTCAAACAGTATGGATTGTAACACATTGTTTAAACCAAAGCAACTGGTCAAAATGTACTTGTAATATAAACATATATAATAAATATAACAAAAATTGCATGTAATCTGCATCCATAATCTTCAAAGAAGCCCAATCATGCATTTGTCTGCACACACACTCATATGCTCATGCCACCCACTCAGGCACACACAGGTTTACAGCTTCTTAGATAACACACACACACACACACACACACACACACACAAACACACAATCTTTTACCTGTAGATCTTTATTGGTCACTACATTAGTCTGAGATTATAGTGAGAGATATGTCAGAGATAGGATTTTAACAAGGCACCATATTACATGTATAATAACTGGTGTGAATATGAGCTACTCATTAACCTACAATCATGTTAGAGTTACTCCCACCATGCAATAAAATAATCGCTGCCCAGCTTATAAAAAAAAGGGTTCACTGAGTTGATGCTAAAAGTCAGCTTTAGAGATCTTAGTTTATTTTAATAAATTCCCAGTAATTTGATTAAAATTCCTTGTGGTAATTATTACCCATCTAGTTATTGTTGGTTTAGATTTGACCATGGAAAATCCAGGAGTGGTTGCCGATTTTCTTGTAAATTAAAGCCTGGCTTGTTTCACTTAGGTGATTGTGTTTTCTTTTAAGACTGAACTTTACACTCTGAAAATGAATTTCAAAGTTTCCCTCATGAGTTTCTTGGTTAAATCCGGTTTGGTTACTGGTTAATTTTCCGTCTAGATTTGGATTGGGAGCACATATTTAACAGTCTGTCTGGCTCATTTTTTGCACTCTTTAAAAAGTTTTAAAGCTACACTGAAAAAAACAACCTGTTGGTTGAACACAGTTCAATCATGGCACACATTTACTATTATAACCTGTTCTTTATCATGTCAAATGAACACAACTGGGACTTGTTGGTTTAATTTAATCAGATTATATCAGCTCAATTTCTACTCTTTCTATTGAATCCAGATGTTTTATTTAAGAAGAGACTAATCTTTTAAATTAAAAATGTTGCTAAAACAAAATCAGATCCTGTTTGTACGGTTTTTACCAAGCTAGCAAACCCCCACCATAAGGGTGTGTTTTAACTGATGAGACTGTGTCGTACTCAGGCTCAGACATCCGATTACTGATTTTCCAAGTTTCACAAACATAAACTAACACCAGTACAGTAATCAAGCCTCTACCAGAAATCAGGTAATTAACTGAAAGACACAAATAAAACAACCACACAACATTAATAAGGCATTCCTATTAATGACAGTACAGTTTGAATAAAGTCATGTTTATAACTGTTAACTTATTTATAACTTTAACACGTTATTTAGTCAACACAGGAACTCACCAGCTTGGCCTCATCAGTTACAACAGTTACAACAGTTTGCTGCGGTCACAATTACAATATCAATGAAAAGAGGATCCGGCCGGTGGTCACTAAGCAACTGTTAACGTATAACAACCCAGACATAAATACATAAATCACTCCGCCTAAAATGTAACTGGCGGGTCTGGATGATAATAAATCACAACAAAACAAATTGGCATGTTACAAATATGGGAAAAACCACACACCTCCCACTTGGGCTACGTGCCAGACTAAGTAGGCCACAATAACTAGTAGCAATAAACAACAATATAAAGGAAAAGAAACTCTTAGTAACTAGTATTACTATATACAGGTTGAACATGGTCCCCACATTAAGGTCCGCATTCCTCAGGCACTCAGGTGCCCAGGGGGACGAACAATGTCCATCTTGCTCCTCTACTGGCAGTAATACTACCAGCCTCCTTACGTCCCTGTGCACAATGGCGGTTGAGCGTCGTTGTAGGGAAGGTCACACCTGCTTGGGCAGCAAGGCATAAGTCTTGAAACGCTTCTACTTGCTCTTGGGCCGTGGGTACAACCTCCAACTTTAATCCTTCCGCGGTCTGACCCTTGCCAGATAGCCAAAAGTGCAAGGCTCTACGGACATAAGCCATGGCACCACAGAGCTTGGTTAGAGAGCTGAACCTTGAAAGCTCCACTTGTTTTACTAGGGCTAAACCCTAGTACCTCTCAACTCTTCGGACATTAGATGTGGCAGGAGAAGGCCCCTTAGCCTCAAAAAACGTATCCCCATCATCGAATGGCAGGAGCTCCGAACTTCTGCGGTCGTCGGCCCCGGCGCTGGTACCGTCAGGACCATCTAGAGTAGTCTGCTTTCTTCGAGACCTCGTTAAGACAGCGGTGAAAGCCTTTCTTTGGAGTCAACTGACAACTTCTCTTGTCCCAGAGGCCACCTCTGCTGCGGACTTTATGGGCCATTCCTCTATTGGCTTGGTTAGGAATGAGGGACCCGTCTGC
>VUQR01028891.1:0-14681 GCA_015108515.1 Hemichromis elongatus
TGATTACTCCAAGTTTGTCCACTGTGTCCACTGTGAACGGCCATCTTTGAACAGAGGCGGTGGTTTACGACACCAACTGTCTGCCATCTATAATCCAGTTCTGAGATCCCTGCCCAGACGCCTTAATGCCCACTCACATCCTGGGCCATCTGACCTCTGGAATTCACATGATAGGGTGAGGCCAGGTTTCACAAGGAGTTCACCCGAAACCATGGCTGATTGAGACCCACACCCGTTTTCACACCTCGTGTGATTAGGTAGAGGATCAGTAGGGGGCCCATTGTCCCTCTACGAGGGACACTCCCACAAGGCTTAAATATGGGACTCTCCACCATTTGACCCTAGAACTGAAGAAGCTTCTCGAATGAGAGGTGAAACGTCTTCAAGCAACCTAAAGAAATCCAGACGCCTTTTCCTTACAGCTCCTTAGACTACAATGACCTGGATGTCTGAGAACCTTCACAGACATTTAGTGTGACCATTCACCCAGAACCAGTTTGCCTTGGGAAAGCCTAACAGGAGCAACCTGCCCCAACGACAGAGTTGTCAGAATCACTTCAGGATGTAATTCCCTCCATACCGATAAGATGATGATCTCTGAAGGGATCGGAGGCACTTCTCAGCCAGTAAATGGTGGAGTACTCTGGGTGGTGAAAAGTGGCTGCCTCAAGTGGAGAAGTTCAAGTATTGCAGGGTTTATTCATGAGTTATCATGATTGAGGGGAGAGTGGAGTGGAGATAGAGGCAGGTTGCATGTTCTCTCTTTGCCTGCATTCTGGAGCTTTCTTCCTCTTAAACGGAAGTTTTTCCTTCCCACCGTTGCCAAATAGAGGCTCAGTGTATGGTTAAATGTGCTTTATGGTCTATATTGTATGAAAACACCCGTACCAGCACTAGAAAATAGATGGTACAAAAAATCATAAACAATTTTTTCCGATCCAACACACACACTCACGAGCGACATCAAAGGCGGTTGTAGTCTTGCCACACGCTCCAAAGACTAGAATTGTGACCGCATCACAAAGCGACATCAGAAGGAAGAGACCTAACCACACACAGATATTCCATGGCGCCTTTTCCATCAGCCATTCGTCGTCTCTGAGGATTGAATAGTAATTTTCCTCAGCAAAACATTGGCCCTGGTAATAATGTGGGAGAGTCAAGCATTCACTGCTGTCAGCAACAAATGCAGGAAAGTGTATTTCCCTCCAGAAAGTCCCTGCAGAAATATTCACCAACAACGATGACTTAACAAGAAGTTAATAGCTGCGACAGCAGCGCACAATCTGCACCTGACAAATTTCAATTATGTTATTTCATGTGCAGCAAGCTTGTGGTGTATTATTTGTGAGTGTGTGCGTGTGAAATATATGTGGAGGCGAATGCCCTCCTGTGCACCAACAAACACCGAGTCAAAACCGTGTCTGCAGGGCAAGAATATCTCATTGAACCTTTGAAAAAATGCATGAATATTTATCCATAGTTTCCCTTTAAAATGTCAATCAGAGGTGTAAACGAAAATTAATTTTGCCTAATGAGCTTTAAATGTTATTTTGTGCCAGTTGAGGAACATTACGTCACACATTAGAGGACAATTTAAAGCCTAAACTAGAAATGTTTGTCGTAGCTTCAGCATTAAAACAGCATTTTGATTGGGGAGCTGTCGCTGGTGATTCATTGGCTTTCAGACAGGTCTGCTATTGTGAATCACGCGGTTAACCATGATGCAAGAGTGTTTAGATGTTTCATTAATTTTTTTAAAGAATTGCATCCCTCTTCCCCAAAAACATTAATTTCAGCCGTGTTTTAAAGACTATTTATCTTCTTTTTTTTTCTCCTTTCACACATCACTGATTGATCACTGTTAATGAGCTTTAAATGGCATTTTACTCCCCTTATAATAAGAGTATTAATGCAATGTAATGTATTGTTGGCGTGTATTAGTCAATTATAAGATTTTCTGCAGTCTAGATTATGACTGGAGAGCACAGAGCCAGAGTCCATTCTGATATGTGTGTGTGTGTGTGTGTGTTTGGTGAGTGTAACCAGTTCTAAGAACAGAGACATGGAGAGGAGGTCTGCTGTACGGAGAATGAGTGCAGGTCACTATTTCAAATCCCCGTTTAATGAGAGCTGCAGCAATTATGATGGTCCAATATTGACGTGCCTGCAGGCAAAATGCTGAACCTGCAGCTGCTCAGGTGCAGATGTAATACAGTCCTGGTCACAGGGGGCATTTCTCAGGTTCAGAGCAGAGAGCTGTTGAACAGTTTTCCTCCAAAGCGAGCTGATACTCAGAGGCTTAATATCTGTTGAAGTGAGGTTTAAAACTGAGGGATTTGCTGTGTGATTTTAGCTCCATATCATAAAAGAAACTCAGAAGAATTAAGACATATATAAATATGTAAAGCCCTCTGAGTTGTGTGTGTGTGTATTAACAAAACATAATTTTACATGGTTTATTTTAATTTTAAAGCCTGTGTGTATCATGTGTACTCTGGCAGGAGAGAAAGCCTTTTATTCATTCTCCATTCAGATATTTCTGTCAGTGGAATGATGGTGGCTTTAAATAATCTTCCTAGAAACACATTTTTTAATACTGTGAGGTTTTTCCACAGTTGTTATAATTCTTGCTTTCTATCTCAAACACATTTAACCAGTGTTGGGTTCTTTAGCTGCTGTATGTTTCACCGTCTTTGCCAGCTGGTTTCTGACTGTGTCATTGGGGCAGACGTAGGGCAAGCCAGCTGGCCTGGGAAAGCCTTGGAATAGCCCAGAAGAGCTGGAGAGATACTGTGGGATGAGGGCCGTCTGAGCACCTATATATAGACTCTCACAGCAAGACGGATGGACGGATGGATGGACAGATGGATTGGTGAGGCTTTTAAAGTAGAATCCCACGATTCTTTTTCATTTGGATCATCTTCTACACTCTTTAACTTTGACAAGCAACCTGACCCTTGTCAACCAGATATGATGAAAAAGTGTGTAATAGACAGTCCATGCGTCTATTTCACGCTTTGCCTCTCCAAAACGTGAAATGTACACAGACGCAGTCGTTGCAGTAACAGCTGAGGGAGATGCTTTATTTCAAGCCCACGCGTAAACAATCACAGGAAAGCGTTTAAGCAGACATTATTAACTCATTTACATGGATAGACATGTCAGTCCAAGGAGCCTGAAAAGTGCTTAATATGTTTTTTGCTCATTATCAACTTCGTGGCTATAAATATATTATCTCCCCCTGCTGGGAATGCAACTTCTGCATGCGTGTTCTGATTTTGTTGTGATACTGGGGTGAACAGTCTTTGGAAAAGTAAATTAAATGAAAGTTGAGCTTTAACTTTCCCAGTTCCAATCAAACCCAGGCAGGCGGCTGCACTGCAGTGTGGTGTGAGCCTGACCTGGCCAGTTTGTGCAGGTTAGAGAAGATTCCCTCTGGGACGCTCTCTATGAGGTTGTGGTCCAGGCTGAGGGTGTTGACGCTGACGAGCAAAGCGATGGTGTCCCAGGGGATTTCCACCAGGTTGTTATAGCTCAGGTCCAAATCCTCCAGAGTCTCCAGGAAGTCCTGTGAGGGCGACAGAGGCAGGACGCTATCACTGGCTTTAATTGCCCAAAGTGGTATAATTAACAAAAAGCAAACATGAGTTTTAAAATGCTTTATTTTCACTAATTTTCAAGTGCTGGAGTATAATTTTAAAGGGTAAGGAGGCTGATAAATAAGAAGGATAAAAAATGGAAAAGAGATAAAAATTAAAATTTAGAAATAAAAAGAATGTAGTCCTGAAAATGCAACGTCCAGATGAACAGAATCATCTTTCTGGGAATCTTATCCAAACAAAGAAGGAATGGAATCAATTATCTGGTCAGTGGTGTACACTCCAAACCAGGCTCTTCTCTCTAATTGCCTCTAAACAATTCTCATAATCTGGACCTAGATGAAATGCCACGAGTCAGCACAAATTACAACGAGCAAAAACACAAAACAAAGACGGAGAAGAAGAGGAAGCTGGATTGAAGGAGCGCAATAAAAGCCTGGTGATCAGCTGAAGTGGCGTCGCTGCTGTAATTGCTCTCATAATTCACACAATCAGGACAGTGTTTGAGTATCACAATGCCTTGATTCTCATTACAATAATCTATGCTTTATTGCTTTTTCAACAAAGGGAATCTCATTTCTCACTGACAAAAGAAACTTCATGAGGCTTGAAGAGAAGTTCAAAGAGATGCGAGAGCAGAAATCGAGTCCCAACTGGCCTCCGTTCCATGACTGTCCTCTGAAGAAAATGACTGATTTTGTTGAAACTGCTGAAAATAACTGTTTATGTGCAGTTTAATGGAAAATCGGTGCTTGAAATAACTGTGTTTAACGGTGGGACTGAAGTTTCCTACCATCGTGCCCCAGAGCCAGGAGACGATGATCTCAGCCACGTTCAGCGCGCTGACAAACAGCTTACAAATGAAGATCATGTTTGTCTTGTTTTCCCATTTAATGGATTCTTCTTCGCTCACTTCAGTGGAAGGCTCACGGGATTTCTAGTATTTGTACACAAACCGAACTCATTGTTATGAAATTCTATAGTTGTTTAGATGACAAAAATAAGGTAGAGTAGATCGAGGTTAATGCATTATTGTGTTAATAAATGATATCTATCTATGTTGGAGCCTCTCCCTTAGACGTAGGGTGAGGAGTTTGGCCATCCAGGAGGGGCGCAGAGTAGAACCGCTGCTCCTTCGCATCGAAAGTAGCCAGCTGAGGTGGTTCGGGCATCTGATAAGGATGCCTCCTGGGCGCCTCCTGGGTGAGGTGTTCCGGCATGTCCCACCAGGAGGAGGCCCCGGGGCAGACCCAGGACACGCTGGAGAGATTATATCTCTCGGCTGGCCGAGGCCTGGGCTTTCAGACATACCCACACCTGCACACATTGACCCTGTTTGTACCTTTTGTACACGTTCTGCACAAAAAGCATGTAAGAGAGAAGCAGCGTGGATCCACGAGACACACAGACGAAGGTCATTTCTGTTTGCTGCTTTGATTTTTCAGACGGAAACGGGATCTTCAAATTTAATCCCAATATGATATCGCAGTGTTCTTCATGTATATTACCTAGCGACTAGTGACTGACTGTGATTGGACAGCTGCAAACAAACAATACATTGAAGTCTCATCAAGTATCAGTGTGATCATATCTTTATGCATATGGACAAAAAATATCCTCTGTGTGCAATGTTTAAATAAAAGCACTTAATTTAGTGGAATATGACGTTGGTGCTGCATCTCAAGGGACTGCGCCTTAATTAAAATCAGCTTTTAGTAATTATCATGGTTTAGTTGGAGAAACAGCACTTATTCCTAGATAATAAAATCTTGAAAAATTTCAGTGACCAAGAAAATGAGAGCGCAGCGAAGGAGAAAAGGGAGGAGACCGGGGCGTAACTCCATGGGTAAAATGAGACGATTTCTGATACAGCGAGCCAGAGCGGAGCAACGAGGTCTGGACTAAGTTCAGACAGTCCAGTCCATTAGTGAGTTCAGAGTTCACGCCACTCTAGTTTATCTTCATAAAACTTCCGTGGAGGTCTATGAGCCAGTCCTGAGGGGACACTTTCAGCCCTTTAATGAGCAGAGAAAGGACAGCATCATCAAGACGGGGGACACGGTTTATTCTAGGGCCGGGTTATTAAAAAGGTGTCCAGCTGGGCGGCGGAGTGAGGCAGGCGGGCAGGGCTGGCTGCTTCTGCTGGGCTTTCGAGTTAGAGCCAAAAATGTTGTCTCATTCTCACACAACACTTGACCCTCAGCGCTGAAACTTTTCATTAATGACTTTGCAATAACTTTTCCACTCACCATCTTGGCTCTTTGTCTGAACGCTTGGTTGACAACAAACGTTAAAAGCAGCGATTAAATTTTGGTGGATTTAAAACACTTTGTTAGTGTAATATGGGCTTACCCAGAAGAGCTGGTGGCATCAGAAAGAGCAATTTAAACACTTCTAAGAGTTTTTGCATCCTTTATGTGAGCGATTTTAGTTCGTTTTCAGAGCAAGTTCTTAATTACTCTGTGAAATGGTTTTGCGTATTGAAAAGCAGAGCTTAATTTGTAGGACTACTAGGATTATTTCTTAAATGAAATCATAATTTTAAAGCTACTTAATGTACGAGGTTAGATTGACAGTTTTTGTCCCTCTAGTTTTATTTACGTGTCTAGATATGAAATTAAATTAAGGAAAAAGTTCTTCTTCATGTGTCTTTGAGGACAAGCTGAAGATGGTGATTTTTGTTCTCCAGGTTCCTTCCTGGTTTAATCAAAGATAAGAACAGAAACCATCAAACTCCAATAGTTTTAGTTTAACCACCTTATTTTTTACATATTTAAAAAAAGTACAAATTTTCTTTTCTTTGACTTTTCACTGTACATTGCACTAATCGTACGCTTCAAGCTGGATGTTTAGCGATGCTTTTGTACCTGAAAGGCTCCCTCTGATATACTGTGCAGCTGGTTGTTGGCCAGGATGAGGTGCCTCAGGTTCACCAGGCCCTGGAAGTGAGAGTCATCCAGCACGGTGAGGCGGTTGGCATCCAGGTGGAGGGCGTGGAGGTCCTGGAGATCGGCAAAGGTGTACGGCCTGATCTGGCTGATGGTGTTTCGACTTAGTGTCAGGTGGATCTGGACATGCAGGAAAACATTAAATAACACATTTACACATAAAACGCTGGTTCAGCTTTTGTTGCCAATTCATTTTTTTTTTTTTAATTTCTTGTTTTAAACTCAACTGCAAAACGGATAAAAGCAATCTGATAAGGTTCAGTGTGCACGGAGGTATGGGATAGCTCGCGAGTCACCACTTAAGACATAATGTTTAGTTTGAGCAGGTTGAACTCTTTGGTCTGTGGAGATTAAACTTGTATTTAACCTTTCACCTTTTTTCATGAATTATTCTAGTAATTAATCTGACAGTACAGCGGGTCAGTGAATGAGTCCGGTATCCATTTATACATAAAGCTAGCATTAAAAAGCTCACTGCTCAGGTCAGGAATTGCAGTCTGACAAATAACTGTACTGTACACAAAATATGAACGCAAAGATGCAAAAATATTAACACCCAAGAAAAGGTCACTCAGCCCCCACACATTTAGAATTTGCTGTGGAAATGAGCCTTGATCACAGGGGACATCTGTGGCACTCCTTCACGCTCATCACTGAACGATTAGAGCCTCATTTCCCACGTTTCCCTGTGTGTGAGCAAACATCATCCGTGCCGTTGTGCTCACATTAGAGAGGAAAGTTATTTTTCACACACTGAGGAAGTCTCCAGCTGTGACAAGTGTGTCTATTTGGTGGGTAAATATGGTGATGTTGGTGGTTTTATCTTGTTGAGCTGCGTGCAGTGAAGCCTTACTGTGATTACGGTGGGATTAATTAGTGAAATCCATTAAGATATCAGAAATGTCACCTCAGTCAACATGTTGTGCTGTAAGGGGCAGATGTTCCTAATGTTTCATGAGCTCTCTGTGGAATAAACATGACATGTTGCCTCATTTCTTACTTTCATATTCAGAGTTTTCTTTACTCTGACTGATGAATGCTTGCAAACCCTCCTCAGGTTCTATCACACGATTAATCTGTGATCCACAGTTTATTTCTAAATTTATGCAGGTAAATGCACTTCAAATAGAGGCATCATGAATTTCTGCATTTCTGCTACAGGAGGCTGCACGACGAGCCAACCGACAGCTTTACAAAGATGCAAACATCATAAATAAAAATATTAGCATGAATGTAATCTAACTGTGTCACCAAACCCTGTGCTAGCTAGTGTTCACAGTGTTCTGTGACAGAAAACCTGTTTTTAATTATCACTCTGGCTCTGCTTTGGACACAAAGTCCAACATTAGTAACCTATAACAACTTGCATGAATCTGAACTGTTACAGCAATAACAATGGGCCTTGATTCATCTATGATGAAGTCTTTTTGCTCAGTGTGCACAAACAATGAGAAATAACTAATGTGATTCATGTAAACAAAGCTAAAACATAAGTAGCACAGGTGTGTAAACATAATCAATATGTCAGTAGCATAAATGTTTAGAATAACTTGGTTGCTGTGATCTTTTTCATGCAAAGCTAGAACAACATTAAAAAAGAGATTTCTGGCAGGAGCAGCACAGGAATCGGTCCAGGTGGAGCTGCTTGGCAGAAGGTAGCTACAGTAAAAAAATATGAATGTGAAGGTGCTAAAAAGTGAGATCTGACCAGGCTGGTCATGTTGGCAAAGTCACGGTGCCTCAGCGTCGTGATGAAGTTGTCCATCAGCCTGAGCTCGGCCGTCTGGCGGTCGATGTTGGGCGGGACGAAGAGGAGGCCCGTCTTGGCGCAAAGCACCGTGTAGGACGGCAGCAGATTCTGGCACGTGCACCGCTTCGGACACAGCATGGACGAGGAGCAGGAGGGGAGGGAGGACAGGAGGATGAAGAGGAGAGGGCAGACCAGCAAGGAGATGACATCCATGGCTGCTCTCCTGCTGCAACAGAGAAATCAAGAACGCATCAGTTCGTGCAGCAGCACATACTCAGTATCAAACTGGACTTTAAAAACACCCAGCAGGGGACGAAAATGACTTCCAGAGCTCACGCAGAGCATCGAATTAAGAAGAGAAAAACTGCACTTGATCCAAATCAGCCCTCCTTGGTTTGATTTAAGGGGCTGGTTATTCAGCAAAGTCAGTCAAACAGTGCAGGATGACTCTATCAATGATTATTCATCACTGAAGAAAACATGCTGTGTGTTGTTCTTCTTTTCCTCGTTTTTTTCGCCATGCACAACAACACGGCAATATTTCTTTTATGCATCTTTTCCCACAAAAAGTTTCCAGAAAAGAAAAGTTTTATATTAAAGGGGAGAGCAGACAAGAGATAGGTGGCTAAGGAGATGAGAACACGAGGGGAATCAGAGACACCGAGGCAAATCAAAGAATATAGAGGGTGTTATTGCAGCACGTTCCCTTTTCCTTTTTTGTTCCCCGCTGAGTAAGTTGTCCTGGGAACGTGAACGTAAACAGCATGCATACGACCAATTAACCTCAGCGCACTCTTATGATTGCAATCTAAAGAGAACATTAAAGAACACAAATTAGGCCGTGTGCAGTTGTCTGCCTCACTTCATACATTTCAGAGATGTTTTTGTGCATAAAAATGAGACCAAACCAAGTTTCCCAGCCATGGCAATAAAGGAATACATTTACATTCATATTGATTTCTCTGTATTCAGTTTGTAAGTTCAGCTCGGCGGAGCCCTGAATAAATTCATACGAAGAGAAAAGGGAAACACACAAAAGCGGGAATGACACACGCAAAAGGAAAATCATGACAACGCACACACTCATTCATGCATGCGTGTGGACTCCCGCATGTGCACACACTCTGAAAAGTTCTTCTGAGTTAGATGCCGAGCGACTGGAGGAAGGTCGATTGCAAATAACAGCGGAAAGAGACGCGCTCTTTTATTTACGGTGCTGAAATATTCAAACTGTGCCTCAGCCTGCAGCACCGAATACAGAAGAGGAAGCGTCTACGTCCTCATAACGTGCTAGAGCGCAGGATACGGAGTTAAATGTGAGCAACTAATGAGAGAGATGTAATGGAATGACATCAATTCAATGGGAATGATGAGGAGAATTCAAAACCCAACTGAGACTACACTCAAATGTCAATGGGTGATTCAGGAGTGTGCACATGATGGGAGTGAGGCGTTCAAACAATAATGAGCTCCGACTGGAGCTCGCAAGTTTGTCACGTGAATGAGAATCTCAGAGAAGTTCGGCCAGGCTAAAGGAAAACGAAAAGTTTCATATGTCGTATCTGTGACTCTTAAAAAAAAAGGTTTCGATGATTGACCAGGAGGCATGGTTGATCTGAATCAAATTTGTATCAGTGTTATCAGAACAGAAATGTGCTTCCCTTTTTTAATCTGCAGTTTTTAAATGGCTTTGATCTTTGAGGACAGTCCAACTCTACAGGCTCACGGTAGCATTAAAGCTGGCCGATCTCTGCCAATTTGTCAAAAAAATAATTGAAATTGAAATTGTCACCCACACACATGCAACCTGTTCTCATTCCTAGAGCGTTGGAAGTTCATGGGACTTTAAATACTGACTTGACACTCTGGCTGAGGGAATATTGGACAGCGAGAAGGAATGGTCCACTTGTCTGGGTCAGCAAAATATGATTATTTTTGCTAAAACGCACGCATTAACAACCTTAACATTTACCCTGGAATCTGAACTCCCAGCACAGAAGCCGAGTAGCACCTTGTGGTTATGGCTAACATGCTGCGGGCTGGCTTTTAGAGAACAGGAGTAATTGATGCCTGGGAGACAGGATGAGCTCCTACGCTGCTGTGAAAAAGCATTCGCCCTCTTTCCCTGATTTTTGTATGAAACATGTAAGTGCGACAAATAAAATCAAATAAGTGTAATTGTTATTTTAAACTTTAAACTGGCCGTTCATGACTGAAAACCCTGAATTAAAACAAGAGTCGGCGAAATTTCTTCACAGCGATGTAAAAAGGCTCGATCGCACATTTTCCACACGGGCAGGTCTCAGGTCTCTTCCCTTAATATCGAACCATTCAAGTAAAAACTAACTGTATTTGGTATTTACTCAGACATTAGTTTGAAGATCTAAAACATGTAAGTAGGAATAAATACACAGCACTGTATATTGGCCTTAAACATAGAAGACTGTTGCTGTGAGCTAGAGGTGACCAATTAACTCGACTTTTTCAATTTGTTTACACCTCGTTAATAAGTTTGGTACTTTTGCAGGTTTTCTAGGCGCAGTAAGACGTTGGGTCTCAGAAGAGCACTGGTGCTCTGAGAACACATTTAATTTGTTTAGTCAGGCCAGCTTAGCGTGAGAAAAATGCAAAACAGTTCTTTTTCAGACTACAAGCACTTCTCAATCTCCGTCGCTCTCTCTCCTCTTTTCATCACTTGCTTCTCCACTGAAAGTGCTTCTCATTTCAATTGCATTGCCTCTTTTTTTTCCATCCCTCTACTTATCTTTCTGCCTGCATCATCCCATCATCCCTCTCTCAAACCCTTTTCAGCTGTTTCCCGTCACCTCTCACTTCTGACACTGCAGACGTCCCTTCATTCCTCTTTCCTCCCATCCTATCATCATTCTCTTCCTCCATCTGAATCACTGCCTCTATCCATCCTTCTGTCTCTCCATTTTCATCCCTAGAAGAGCACTTACTCATCTATCTCTCCAAATGACTTACATGTCCATCCCTTTCCCTTCTGTGCATCTCTCTCAACTCTCTTTGATCAACTCCTTCTTCATCCATCTATCCTTACCGCTAATTTTTCACACTGCCGTCCTCCTGTCATCTTCCCCTTCTCTTCATCGCCTTTGCGTCATTTTGTTCTTCATATTGAAAAATAGTATGTTAAAATAATACATGTGTGGAATGTGCTGCCTGGAAAATACAGATGATAAAGAAATATGCAATTTAACATTGAAATGATCATTCAAACGTTGATTGAGTTTCAGTTTGCAGGCCAGCCCTGAGTTAAAGTGACCTTCAAAAAAGCAGGAGGCACTATTGAGAGCAGCTGTACTTCATACTTTCCTTTAATTTGTGTTGAGGGGACCTTGGGACATGTTCTCGAATACGGTCTAGAAATTCTCAACGATCACATCTTGGCATTTTGGTTTGTAGTCTGCTAGTCTGAGGCTATCAAGTAGCAAAGTCCAGGACTACTTGGTTTGGCCACATGAGGCTCCCTCGTGCCTCTCTCATGTTAAAAGACCAAATTTAACAGCATTAAACAACACGTTTACCGCTAATCTGAGAAGCTGAATACGTCCACCATGTTTAAAACAACACGTAGGGCAGCAGCTTTGAGCTGCGTAATAACTTTGGCATTCTAACATGCTGCTATCAGGATACGTGCTCATTTAAAGAAAAAAAAAGATTATGGTGATGAAAATCATCATGATGAGCCAAAACTTACAAACTGTTGCACAATGTTTGAACCTGAAGAAGGTGCTGGAGCCTATCCCAGCTATGATGGGGCGAGACGCGTATACCCTGGACAGGTCAC
Source organism: Hemichromis elongatus (assembly GCA_015108515.1). Taxonomy (NCBI): domain Eukaryota; kingdom Metazoa; phylum Chordata; class Actinopteri; order Cichliformes; family Cichlidae; genus Hemichromis; species Hemichromis elongatus. The sequence continues at coordinate 12,112 of VUQR01028891.1, forward strand.
CAGTCTGTCACAGGGCCAAAACAGAGAGACAGACAATTTAGGATTACTGGGAAACCCCACTAACTGCATGTCTTTGGACTGTGGGAGGAAGCCGGAGTACCCAAAGAGAAACGCGGGGAGAACGTGCAAACTCCTCACAGAAAGACCTGAAGGTGGCGTCTGCTCGCTGTGAGGCAACAGTGCTCACTGCTGCACCCATGAATGTGTGAACCAATTTTTTTTTACACATTTTTACCGGAAAACTACAAAATGTGTGGGATGAAATCTGAGGGGAGTGTAAATATCTATAAAAATGACCATTTTTTTGCCAGTGCATCTAACCAAATTTTGAATGTCAGAGCAACCTAATATTGCTAGAATGACAAGACCACCTCTGGAAATGTCACAGCTTTGTAAAGTGGTGAAAAATCCTAATAATTATAGTAAAATATGACAGTGGAACTTTCTCTTTGGGGCACTCTAAGATGCTCTCAAGCAAGTGGTTTATGGTTGTTAGCATGCATTGACACCCAAACCATCAGCTGTTCCTAAAGCCAACCAAATACTTTTCTTGACTAAATTACTTTTCAATTCTGATTCATTTTTTTAAATTCAGTTTCATATTATATTCATATAGTACCAAATCCCAACACCAGATGTCTCAACATGATTTATATTTTAAGGTGAAAATGTAAGGTGTTGATGTCTTTATTAATATGGTCACTGAACAAAGGACAGCTTTTTAACACTTACTGTGTGTCACACAGATTTTGTCATTCGTGGTAAAAAGTGCCTAAAGAATCACAAGAGTGAGCAGAAATGCAATCACACCTACAGAGAGTCGCTGTGCCAGCTAATTATTTTGGCTCGTCAGCTTATAGATTAAAATAAACAACATAATGGAGGAGCCGGCAGAAAGAAGGAAGCATAGCTCAGTATCCGAGGGAGTGAAGAAGGTAGAGTACAGAATCAGGATCAGATAGGGGCAGGACGAGGGACTGAAAGGAAGAAGGCACAGAGATGAGGTGTGGATGCAAAGGCTGAAGAAACTAATGGAGGAAAGCCATAGAGCCAATGAGTGGGTGGGGGGCTTGATGAGAGGACAGGAGCAGAAGTTCCTTTTTCCTACCAGCTGGTGGAGATGTTTAGCTACAGCTTCAGGAACATGAGAAGACACACACACACCTGCCAGTGCACACACACAAACACGCAGAGACAAAGTCAGGCCACTGTGCTAAAGCGATGTGTATACTGCAGGAACAGAATGAAGACGAGCGCTGCGAGAGACAGAGAATAAAACACACAAGGTAGAGAGACGTATGACAACCGAAGCCGGAGGGGATATTTTACATTCATCAGACTGTAAATATTCAGAATTCAGTTCTCTGTTTCAGGAAGCTGCCTCTAGCTTACACTCAGAGGCTACTCCTATAACCTAAGCATCAAATGCTGCTGTAGCTTATATACATATACTGTACATAATATACAATGTACATATACACACACACACACACACACACACTTGCAGGGAGGGGATTGAAGATACACCAACACGTTTTCACTCCCAAAGCGTGATATTTTACGCTAGGTGACAACTCGTCAACATATTACGCTTCCGGGCACACGTCCCTAAATGACGACATCGGAAAAATGAGGAAACATGAGAACTGTTTGGAATCAATCTACACATCTACACATTCCCACAGCTATATGTGCAGAAGCACTTTACAAAGTGGTTTACACTACAAGTTTTAACATTTAACCAGTGGATTCTCTACCCTGTCTCACATCTAAGGCCAATTTATATTCAGCAGCTACCCTAACGTGCTTGTCTTTGGACTGTGGGAGGAAGCTGAAGCACCCAGAGGAAACTGTACCCAGAGGTAACATGGAAACCCTACACAGAAAGGCCGGAGCCAATGAGATGTCTCATTAGTGAAGGAGGTCTGCTTTGACTCCTGCATCAACAGCGTTGTGTATTTGAGTTTCATGGCGGTGGGATAGAGTTAAAGTTTGATTAGATTCAGAAGAAAAAGCTATTCAAAATCAAAATATCAATGATAACGGGTTGTACATGCATGCCTGTACTGTTGGTCTGCTCTATCATGGCAACAAATTGGGTAAACAGATTGTATTTTCTAATATGCAAGTGTCATTCTGGACAAAAACAAATCCTAGTCACAGTGAATGATAATGCAGTTTGATCAATAAAGATATGAAAAGTATGTTCGTTAAACCTTTACTTAAAAAGCCGTCTCTAGACCCAGCCGTCTTAGCTAATTATAGACCGATCTCCAACCTTCCTTTCATTTCAAAAATCCTTGAAAGAGTAGTTGTCAAACAGCTAACAGATCAGAGGATCAGATGCAGAGGAATAGCTTATTTGAAGAGTTTCAGTCAGGTTTCAGAGCTCATCACAGCACAGAAACAGCTTTAGTGAAGGTTACCAATGATCTTCTTATGGCCTCTGACAGTGGACTCATCTCTGTGCTTGTCCTGCTAGACCTCAGTGCAGCGTTCCATACTGTTGACCATAATATTCTATTAGAGCGATTAGAGCATGCTGTAGGTATTACAGGTACTGCGCTACA
>VUQR01028898.1:27955-44663 GCA_015108515.1 Hemichromis elongatus
ACCTCCAATTCTGTCAGCTATTTTTTGCTAGTCTTTTTTTTTTATCACATCATTTTCAAAATCATCTCCTAAAAATGCCATTGTCACTACCCTTCTCCAGTGAAATCTGTGCTCTCCGAGCCAATCAGCCAGTAGTTCCTATTCGTCATCTTCATTGTCACTATGCCCTTTATACATTGCTTCTCCCTATCTCAACCTCAGACTGGTTCTTCAGTGAATCCCATCTTTATGGTGTTCATCAACCATATTTTTGTTCCACCACCACTAAACATCAGGAGGTCCAGTCCCACTCCCCAATAACATCATGCTTTATATTCTTAGCCTAACTGCCAAAAACTTCCACTATCATGATTTTGCAGTAGATTTAGTTATTTTCTCTCTTTGCAATAAAACACAACACGAAAGCAACTTTTGGATTTACTTGGCTCATCAAATTATGCACTGGATTATTTTTAGACACTTTTTTACTTTTGAGATGAGGCAATGTTAATAAAGTGTCAAAGACATGCGGATGAGCCAGTTTCATTAAATTATGACACAGCCTAATTGTCCTCATTTGTTTCAAGTCTTTCTAAACTAAGCTAATTTTTTTCTGGTAGTGTTCATCATACAGCATCATGTCAGCAAATTCTGAAAACAAATAAACCTAAGATCCAAAATTTTAATCTATTGGTTTACAATATTTCTGCACCAGCTGCTTTCTAGCTTGCTCAAATAAAAAGTCAGAATACAGAGGTCTCACATGTTGTTTCTGTACAAGCGCATGTGAGGATTTCAGTGTCCATACTCAGTTGCATGTTTGGAGATAACAAAGGGATGAAAGCATTGGAGTCCTTCCCCTCAGCCTGACCTCTTGAACTTGCAATGGAGGGATCCAGTAAAATTTTAGGAAAAGGAGGGGAGTCTCTGACAGAGTTATTGTCCTCCCCCTGGGAACAAACAAGTTCTCTAAAACACTCTCTGAACCGCGTGGAGAGCAGGCTGTAGATGATAGGGTTGACTGCAGAGCTGAGGTAGAAGAAGACGCCCGACAGGATGTGGACATATTGATAAATGTTGTGCATCAAGTCAGTCCACTGGCTGATTGAGCTCCACAGAAGACGCTCGATGTGAAAGGGTGCCCAGCAGACTCCAAACACTGCCACCACGATTGCTGGAGAGAAAGATTATAAATACATTTATTTCTGCAGAAAAGATTTTGATGTTCAAATTAAACGTTTTGGCTTGCAGTTCTGTATTAAAATCCACTCTAATGTTGAGTTCTTCTTATCAATTTTTAGCGATTTAGCCATAAAATGATTTCACTCCTAAACTTTATTTGAAAACCTGTTTAACAAACTCTTGAAGAGCTGATTTCACAAAAGATGAGTCCAACGTTTCTAAAAGGAGGACACAGATTTGTAAACGAGCCTCTCTTCTTCTTCTTTTTCTTCTTCTTCTTCTTCTTCTTCTCCTCCTCCTCAGAGGCTTGATTCCAGTTTTTGGAATCACAAAAACCGTGAATCATCTTTCCATGATGCACTCTATGGGGTCACAGCAATGATGGCAATTAAAATAAATGTCTTTACGCAATATAAAGATAGATGATTTTGGGGGGAAAAAAACACAGCGAAAATAAAATAAATAAATACAAATAAAATAATCCAGACTTCCAACTCACTTTACCAAACCCTTATTTGGACTCAGTCTTTTATATTCATTAAAAACAGCTGTATATGGATGGACTGGAGTTAGGTGTGTTCAGTCAGTGTCATTCTATTGCAAATATTGGATTAGCAAAACTTGAAAGAATAGCATGTTCTTTTAAATGAGCAAATTACAGTTATTCTGTCATTGCTGCTGGCATCATATAAATATACCAGCTTGTAGGCTCCGGTTTGGTCCGGTTTGTGAGCTAAATGGCCGCACTGTAAAAATAAGGTTTAGGAACATACTATGTTTTGAGTTCAAATGCTGCTTTCTGACCACATCTGTCGTTCTTTGCTTATGCAAAAAATAAGCACATAAAAGCACATATTTTCTTACTATGTTCCTTGTAAACATCCGTGAATGACAAAAGACAGCATGTGTCAACAGCTTTGAAAAAATGACAGTGTTTGGGAATTCTGGGAATTCTCATTCCCAGACTATTAAAATTCTGGATGGATAAACAGCTGTATTCATGACCTTTGTGGTGATCATGAAATAATACTCAGATATACTGCTTATTGATGCCCTTAAGGCAAATGAGTCAACAGATTCTTAAAAATGGAAATTTAGCATATCATTATTGTTTAACTGGGGCTCTTGTTTGGCTAATGCTGCACTTCAGTAACCACAATATATCACTGACACACAGAGACCAATAGAAACCAATTCAAACAGGTGTAATAAGTCTTATCAATTTTAGGTTTTAATGACTGTTCTTAGACAAATTTAAATGTTTCATTCTGTGCAACCGACGATGCTCAGCATCTTTTGATGATGGAGCACTATCACATTCCTCACCAAATAATGTAGGCATAATGCTGTCAGGGGCTCTCCCTGCAGGAGGGCCAGCAGGCGCAGGCAGTGTTTGGCTTTTTATGATTGTGGGCATATGGCATCAAGCTTTGCTTGGTGGCACTCAACACACAGCCAAGATATTTACATTTATAAATATGGCATTTATCACTTGGTTTCCTTCTTTCTTTCCCAGACTACAGCGATTTTAAGATTTTTATTTTTCACATCCTGCATTTTAACTTGTCCAAAGCTTCAAGGTGAGGACAAAATGCTGTATTTTACAGTTTTTAAAGAATCACATTTATATTCTATTTCATCTTGTTCCAGTTCTTCATTAAAGATATATTTATCCTGAGTGAAATACTCAGACTGCGAAACTGTACTTTTCTCTATTCAGTTTTTGCATAATTGTTACGTGTGTGTTTTACTAAGTCAAGACTGATGCGTTTGACGTGTTTAGAAACTTTATCTTTACTGTAATAAAAGAGAAAGTTTGGTAACAAAGTTTGGCTGAACAGGATGAGTTGACAACAGGAATTGTTGTCAAGAACACAAGATTTGCATGCGAAGCTGTTCAGTATGAAAATATAGCTCGAAGACCAATAAATAGCTTTCAGCTTGCTGCACTTTTAGTTGTTGATAGTGAGTGGAAATCAATTAAAGAGAATAAGCCTTCTATTGCAGCCACTTTACATGAGAAACACACACATGAAAACAAAACGTGTTATTTGACTATAAATTACTATTTGACAAGAAGAGAGAGCTAACAGAAGCAGCCTAATCAACTGTGCAAATCGAAAAAATCTTTTTGCTCATATGTTTCATATTTATTATTTTTAATTTAAATTTTATCACCCATTCTAAAGAACAGATGGCATTCCTGATAAAGGAATCCACCTGCAATGGAAACCGGAAAATATCCCCCAAAGCTCTTATGAATTTATCATTATTTCTAAAAGTACTTCAGTTGGAATGCTTTTGGGAAACACATCTCCCCTGTAGTGTTTCAGACATCTAGTAGTGCTGTGGATGTATTTGTTTTTCGCACCTGTTTTCTTTATCTCATGCAGAACATACCTCTGCACGGAGAGATGTGCTGCACTGAGCCAACAAAGGCAGAGGAAGCTAGCTGTTATGCTTAAAAGAAAAAAAACATGCGTTCAGTACTTCCATTAAGCCTCATGAATTTACATTTCACGCCTTGAGGAGTAACATAACCTAACATAACTTTTATTAGTTTAGAATAAAACTCTGCAATTCTTTTGAGTGCTAGAGCACTGGGAAAAATAACTCTCGGACAAAATGTGATACATATGAGGTAAATATCTTCTTGCAATATGCAGTTTTAGAGATGCAAAGATAAGAATGGAGAAAGGTCTTTATTTTTCAGTGTTGCTGGTATTTTGTATTTGGGGCAGTTATGTTTATTTGTTGTTATTATGGCAAGAAATATGGCTATATGCTTTTATTTAAGTCTCAAATCAGTGTAGATATCAAATAATATAGAAAAGGTCAGGGTATAATTTTATTGTTCAGCATTTGGTTAAATATAAATATATCACCGGGGTGCTAGCTAAAGAAACTGTTTAAAATTCACCCTTAGGGAAATTCTTGAAATATTAGATATTTGTGACTTAGGGTGCAATATCAGTTAGAAATTAATGATATATAACAAAAAAAGTAACGGCCGATTTCTATACTGTAAAATTATGATTGGCTGTACAAATACAATGACAATAACGTCACCAACATCCACTCTTAAATACTGAGAGATGCTATGATAAAAGCTTAAATGCAGACATTTCCTGTGACATTACCACTAACACACTGTTAATTGTGTTCATAATGGATATTCTGATAATTTACTCTTTGCAATAATTGCCAGTTGGTTGAGAAAATAGGTTTTCATAATGACTCCTAATGCTATTCTTTGCCAGCTATTATTTTTGTCATTCGCAGTTTGAGAATCTTTAGATGGTGGATGTAACGGGAAATTCCTCAATGTAAGAACAAATAGCAACAGCAGAAGGGTCTTACATTAATGTATAATCTTGTCAAGCTGCAGATTTAGGAGACTCAAAAGGAAGCCCTTTAGAATCTTAATGATCAATCCAAACTGCTGACAATCCTCTGTCATTATTTACTCTCCGTTTTCATCATGTTTTGTCTATGAGATCATGTCTTGGCAGTGACAATACATATTAGAGGAGATATGCTTTCAAGTCTGAGCAGCATGACAGAGCAATGCTTGCCTTTTGAAGAGACAGAGAAAAAAAAACTCACACAGCATTTTGATGACCTGTCTCCTTCGGCCATTCTCCACTCTCATCTTCCTTCGAGTGCTGCAACAGTTCTTTCCCAGGTTCCCACTGGACTGCCGCCTCTCTCTCCCCAAATGAAGGCCCATTACTAAGTACAGCATACTAATAACCATCATGGGTATAAAATAGAAGCAGACAGTTGTGATTTGCATGACCAGGTTATAGATCCACAAAGGTTTCAGCACAGTGCAAATAGCTGACTCCTCCATTCTCTCCGGCAGGTAGAAGATGCCGTGCAGTGAGGTGTTGGGGATTGCACAGATCATCGAAACCACCCACACAATGGTGATGACCCGTTTGGCATGCTGGTTAGTCGACAGATATCGTGTTTTGAGTGGATATACCACAGCTATGTACCTCTCCACACTCAGAGCTGTGACGTTAAGGATGGAGGCAAAGCACACGGTTTCAAACAGGAAAGTTTTGAAGTAGCAGCCACCCTCGCCAAAGGGGAATGGATAGTTCTGCCACAGGTCATAAATCTCCAAGGGCATCCCAAACAAAAGCACGAGAAGATCCGATACAGCCAGGCTCACAAGGTAAAAGTTTGTAGGATTACGCATTTTTTTGTGCTTTGCAATCACCGCACATGTGAGCAGATTTCCAGATAAGCCAATGAGAAAGATGAGAAGGTAAACACTGGTCACTGGGAAGAAAAAGGGAGAGCGTTTTGGACCGAGGATTTCAAAGATGTTGACCTCTGCGAACTGATTGTTAGTATAATTCCCAGAGGTGTTGACAGGGATGCTGATATTGTGGAGCAGTTTTGATAAGTTTAAAGTGGAGCCCTGCAAAAAGAGGTCCATTGTTGAGAGGAAGGCTGAAGGAACAACTGAAGGTGTCAAAACATCCTTTGCTGGTCTCTTGGGGTATTCAGTGCTGGGGTGCTGCTATTAAAAGAAAAATAAGGAGATAAAACAGACAGTGCTGTGATCAGAAGAGGGTTCTTTTTTTCAGTTTAAGAGCTCTTTGATGCTGCTTATTGGGGTCAAACTAAAGCTTAATATTTCTTCATCTTTTTTAATGAATAACATCTCGACTAATGCACAAATTCCCACAACACGAGACCTAATTTTATCTTACCTAAAAGCTTGACAGTTATCATTGCATTTTTTTGAGTGATTTTGTCAATAATATTTCTAAAACAGCGAATAATTTCCATCTCCCTACAAAGAATCTCAAGGGACCATCAGTTCGAATCAAAACCTCATCAGATTAAAGTCATTAGATGACAGCAGCAGCATTTCTTTCATTATGGGTGAGAAAACTATTAACTGAATGCATTTTCTGTGTTGCTCATGTATTTTCTATTATTCTATTATTTTCTCTGTCTCTGTCCATTTTTGTCATCCTTTGTCTAAAACTAACAACAGATGTTTCTTAAGATCCATCAAGCAGCATGTTAACCAAGATTTTGCAGTGAATAAACAAATGAATGTGATGAGCATTCATCAGCAGTATATCATTCGAAATAAATAAAGGGAACTTTAAGCGTGTTTACCGAGTATGAAACATCCATCATTTTGTTGTTTTTTAAGTAGAAACATTAAGGAGACTCCAAGCATGGAAATAGCAGCAGCAGTAAACATGACAGATCTGCTGTTGTAAAGCTGAAATCCCACAGACTTATAGAAAAACAACATTTTCTGTAATTTCTTCAAGGAGAGAGAACAAATATACATTTAAGTGGCACATTCCCTCGTGGACAGGAGAACATTGTTTTTAGTGGCAAAATGATATGACTAAACTCATAGTCATCAGCTGCTGACTGTTTGGGATAATTACTACTACACACACTGCACTGAGAGATGCTAATGACTTCCTCTCAAAGGTTAATTATGTGGCCAAATCTCATGTATTACTCGGCAACTGCAAGGTTATTGGACTAATATGATATGGACAGCATTATAAGAATTAACGTTAAAGAGAGTTCGACATTATATTTATCTGACATGTCCATGAGAAATTAGAACCAGCCTGCGGTTAACAAAAGGATATATTGACAGTGTGTTTAATGTCTTTAAATCGTATTGCAAATTTGTTTATAAATGATTAGGCATTTAAGTTGATCGCTGTTAATTGTGCATTTTAAAATACTTACAAGCGCTAGTGAAAAACCCCCCCCAAAGCAGACTAAACGCAGACATCGAACTAAAGAGACCATGTGTTTTACAGTATTTTAAACAAGACATACCCTGAAGAAAACTACAAAACAAAACAAAGCAAAACAAAAACTAAAAGAAACAGTTCAATGTAAAAGTAGAAATAAATTCTCACCTTGATTCTGCTCATCCGCAAGTCGTTTCTGTCTGTCGGCTCTCTGTGCGTTCATGATTGAATGAATGAAGAATCAAACAGCGCAAAAACGAAGAAAATTAATATATATATATTTATACATATATCAGCTCAATGCTGAATGAAAAGTTGTTTGACACGCTTCAGGTCGGTGGTTGAGGGAAAAGGAGATACTTGGAGGATCCACAGGGGAGGGCACTGTAAATGCGCTGCAGCCACGTTCCCATCAAACAGAGAGAGATAGAGAGAGGGGAGGGAGAGCGATCCTGGGATCATACATCTGCTTTATTTATTTATTTAGGTTAGCCTATAAGGGATGAATCACAAAGGGCGTGCGTAAGCTTTCATTCATAAAAAACACACACACAAGAAAGACGCTGGTCTATAATTTTACACATAATAATCCAGTTACTGAAAGTAATAATCAGCTGCAGTACTGTAAAGCATTCGAACTAAGAAATATAACTGTTAAAGGTTGCTTCTGTTTTTGCACTTAAGGGTTAACAGTGTGTTTTTTTAAACAGCAGAGGGGGTTGTTTCAGCAGGAACAATTATGTTGCAGGATTGCGTCACTGAGTCAGTGGATTGCATATAATTGTAATTTCTCAATCATGGTCTACTGTGAAGAGAGAGGTTAGCATAAAGCTCCAAGCAGGTACAAATGATCCCTTCTTTCAAAGAGGACTGCATAAGTAAGTAACTATAAAGTGAGAGCCAGTTCATGGTTTAGTTAGTGTCATTCAACTCTGTCCACTTTGAGGAAAGCCAATACACGAGGCTAGAAATGATAACAATAATAGTAATAAAAATCATAGTTTAAATGTGAAAACACTTAAGAAATCAGGTTGGTCAACTTTTGCTCATTAAATAAGAAAAGTATTATCATTATTATTTATTTATTCATTTTTTTTATTATTATTATTTGTTAAGTAAAAAATGGAATTATATCTCACTGGGGCTTATCCAGGCTGTATTAGTGCAGCTGTACATGTGTTCTGGACTTGATTTATTTTCCATGGTTTAGAATTATGTGAGGGGTTTCAGCTGGCAAGCTCACTCTGGAGTTCCTCATTCAGAAGTGCAGTCACGTCTTTTCTCTCAGTGGATTGTTCCTCTATGCTCTCCAGCTGTAATGTAAACCTGAGGCACATTCTTCTTATAGCTCACCTAATTTACTATTTCACAAGCTATCTTTCATGGAATGTAAAGCTTTTTTTTTTCTTTTTACTGAAGCACAGGTGTGAGTTGAAGAAGCAAATCAAAGTAGAATTGGATTTGGATCCAAATCCTTGTTAGCCTCAGCCAGTCAATGGGGACACAACACTGGCTGACAATGGGTAAAAGTCAGGCCATCACAGAGCTAACATGGAGAGACAGTCGACCATTCATGCTCACAACTACACCTACGGCCAATTTAGAATCAGCATACATATCTTTGGACGAGAGGAGGAAGCTGAAGCAACACAAAAACAGAGGGAGAGTGGAGAGTACATGCTTATAGTGACTTGCCTGCTGTGGAGCATTCCCTTCTTTATCCTTATTTTTGACTGTAGTGGCGATCATCATTTTCATTTTAATGCACAGCAAGATGTTGAATTGAATAACACCTTAAACTCCAAGCTGAGACCGTAAAGTATTACACAAAATTGAGGTCAGAGACAAGTGTGGAAAAGCATGATTTTCTCTGTAGATTTTTATTCAAGCATACCTTTTTCATAACCCGAAGAGTTTCCATTAGATGGAATAGAGGTTTAAAGCACTTTTTGCACTGGCTTCAATCTTCAGACCCCAAAGCTTTTTACATACCATCTGTGATCCACCGAGAAAGGCACCCATTAAACCCCAAGTTAAAAAAAAAAAACAACACATTTTCCTATGAGATGAGCTTAAACTGAAACAGAGAGAGGGTCTGTGTGTTTATACCAAAGCTAGATTTAAATAATAGCCTACATAAATCACTGTAAGTAAGTTTAATCTTATTTCTAACAATTTTTTTAAACTTTTACTTTGAAAATAGAATTTAATCATGTGTAAAGGTATAAATCATTGCAGCTCCTTTATTATGTTACACAGATTTATAATTCTGTTAGCACCCAGTGAACAGCTCTGCTGTTTTAAAATAAACACTTAGACCCACTAATTTTATCCCCTAGACCTCCAAGCACCAATATAGTGATTACACTATTGACAAGGGTGTTCTTTTTGTTTGTTTGTTGTAATGATGATCGCATATAAAAAATAACAACTGGCTTGGCTTAATTTTCACGAGGACATGTCACTCTTGCCACTCTACTGTTTTTATGTTGCTGAGTGAAGTGCTTAAATGGCACTTTTGCAATTTTGCTTGCTGCAGTGATTCCTCTTGAAAGCCAGTGATGGGTCAAAGATTTGCTGTCACTCTTTTTTTCTTCTCCCACGCTATGAGAGCCTGCTTTTCCAAGTCCACCTTCCTATTCAGCTGGAAAAAATAATAACTGATTTGTGACATGGTTCGAAAGCATGTCTTGAGTATCAGCTCTCAGTACACCATGACCGAGCCTTAAGTTTAAAGGTTGCATTGAAAAGAGACTTTTTGAGTTTTGAACTTGTGCAGCAAACAATCCTGCCGTGTTAGCTGTAATGTTGTAAACAGCCTCCTGATGTGTTAAGTGACATTTTGACTAAATATTTAAAGTAAAAAGCCCTTATTATAGAACACCTGCAGTTTATAAAGGCTGTCCAAAACAATTATTTCACAATGCTTAAGCCTATGTTTATACCTTGCTGAAGACTGAGTTGTGTGTCCTGTGGTCAAACTGTGTAAAAGTACAAAATCATGCAGCTGTTTGAAAGCATGTCGGGCAAAATTTTCATTGCCTGTGGGTAAAATCAAATAGCTTCCACCGTGCATCTAACAGAAGTGCATCTGAAAATTAACCTTAGGTTTTGACTTATTTGTAATAGGGCTGTAATTAAATAAATCAGCATAATTAAAGCTGGTATGTGTGATTCTTAGTGATTTATAAATTATTAATAAACCCATATGTCTGGTTGAGGTTTGTGTACAACAAAAATTTTGTGGAGACTTGTGGAGAGTTTTTATGAGGATGAGTAATGTGAGGCAGGTGGTAATGCTAACACAAACCCAAGGACCCATCACATAGTGATCGCCAGCAGACTGAGGCTTAAAAACCCGTGGCATCTGCATACACTGGGAATGAAAAGGGAAGAGTGAAAGGGAAGTACTACTTTTAAAATCAAGTCCAGATGTCAAGATGATGCCACACTGCTTCAATAATGTTGAGGCCAGGACTCTGGGGAGGCCAATCAATGACTGATAGTGTTTCATTGTGTGCTTTTTCCATCTGTTTGCATTGGCAGCCTGTTTGGGATCATAGTCACGCTGAAAAATGAAGCCACTTTCAGATGCTTTCCAGGTGGTATTGCAAAGTGGATCAGAATCTGATGCCATTCATCAATTTTTGACAAGATCCCAACACCCCTGGCTGAAATGCAGCCCTAATATATAGCAGAGCCTCCACCTCCCTGTAGATAAATTCTTTCAATTTTACTCCAGAAGGACTTTTCCCACTGATTTTCAAACCAGTTCTTGCGAAATCAGTGTAACTCATCTTTTTTCCTCCGTTTCCTTTCATAAGAATGGCTTCTTTACAGCCACCGTTTGGCTGAGATTATTTCTGATTAATCTTTGGTTAACATTAGTCAACTAAATCAACTTAAGAGCCAGATGCATCTCATCCTTTTTTCTTAAGGACAAACTATCATTTTTTTATTTTTTTATTTTTTGCATTTTTTGTAGTTTCAACAAATATGGGGGAAATTTAGTTTTTTGTGACTGGCTGCTAGTAACAAAGTGCCTACAGATAAAATTCCAGATTGGTTCTTCGCTAAATTGCGCGTTATGTGAGGGCACAACACTGGTGCATCCCTTAAGTTTTTATTCCTGAACGATTCATTGGACAGTGTTAAGTGGCTTAACTTGTTGGTGGTTTAGCTTCTTGCTGTCAGGCAACATTGCTAATCACCGTGCCACCATGCATGCGTGCACAGTGATAATTTCCGGCATTTTCCGGCAATTTAAGGCATGAAAGGATAGCTTGTCTGTATAGCAGTGATGCCAATAGCTTCTGGCAAAATGGCAGTATGTAATACTCTTGGATGAAAACACATTAGATGCAACCTGTGATACAGTACCTCTGCTGCACATACTCAGTAATCAGGTAAATATATGCTCGTATGAATATATGCTGTGAAGTAAAGTCAAAGCTGTTTTCATGAATAAATGTAAGCATTTAAAATTAAATAGAAGAAATGGTAGATTCAGTCTGCTCTTTTGGGAAATTCAAACCCAACTGTGACATCTTGTGGTACCACCTTAAATGCTCTCAGCAGGTTGTTCACATACTGATCCTGCTGTTTGAAAACCCTTTTCTTACTCTAGACAATGTTCCCAAAGAAATAAAAATCGGCTTACCCATGGTCATCGTTGTTTTTGTGTGTGTGTCATTATGCAAATATCATCAAATAAAGTGATTTTACAAGGGTTGACCTGTGCAACTGTAGACAAATAAGAAGAATGAACATTAAATAAACAAAGAACCTCGACAACCTGTACTCGCATCATTCACACTTCACACGCCCTTAACCGAGACACTCTTGTGTTTGCTTTCGGCTTTTTCTGACAGCAAGGTTATATGCACAAGCTCAATCAATTCAGAGGCATCCATTCATACATAATACATAAGGCTTTTCTGTTCTCAGTTTGAAATAAAGGGTTACCGCCATTATCACCAAAACAGAATGTGCACTAATCTGCTCTGTCAATTTTTGGTGTTCATTTTAAAGAGACTAAATGCTGCAATGATCTGTATAAATATTTCAGCTGCATAGTAATCCAGTGAATGACCTACTTACTTCAATTTCATTCTCACCTTAAAGACTATTATTCTTTTAAGTCGTATGCAGGAAATTGTGATTCTTATTCAGTCCCTGTATGGCTTTCTCTATTATTGCTTGTGGTGACACACCCACACTCTCTTTGCTTAAAGTACACACCATAAAATTGCTTGTCTATGCCATTTTTAAATCCATAACACCACCAACACTGCTGTTTTTAGTTGAGTTATTCTGTTAAAGCGTACCTGAAAACACTTGTAGTTATTTCTAATTAATGGGCTTCTAAATGCCCCAGCTCTTGCTTTATGAGAGCGGGGAAAGGCTTTGTTTGCATCAAGGTAAACAGCCTCTGTAGAGAGTTAGAGAGAGACTGTATTTGCTGAAATGCAAATTTGAAAACCATCAAGTAACAGTTTAGGGTTTTAGCTTTTTAACCGGCTACACTAGAAGTCCCAGATTATTGGTTGATTTTTCCACAAGCCAAGTCACTAGACAGTTCCTGGTAAGGTTCAGATTCTGTTTATGGCCACGTTAAGATTTGTTTCGTGGTCTCCTCCAACTCCTGAGGGAAATATTTGGCTCATTGGCAGCCCCATGCACCACATGTGCTCACTTGCTAGCTGGTAATTTTGTCTGTCTGCCATTCCATGTTGACTGCTTTTATACCCTTTTTGTTAACAAACAGCTGCCTGCTGTGGCCACACATCTTAGCACTGAGATAGTCAGAAAAAGTAAAAAAAAAATAAAAAAAATCATCATGTGGTTTCAGCTGGAAAACTCCTGGAGAGCTTCAGTTATTATCACTTGGTGACAACTTTTAAATTATCCGTCTGACATCAAGAATGTAATTTGCACCAGTTGCAGGGATGAAGAACTTGAAGATCTAGCCTTATTATTACATTTCTGTACTGAGTATAATCCTAAATATATAAGGTTTTAAAATACCACACTGCAACCTGGTGCAATGTAATATTTCTGGATCACCTGTACAACAAATGGAGGCACCTGGGAAACGGTGAAATCCTTAATGTAGGTAAAGAATTCCAGCAAAAGCCCTTCCTGCATAGTTCCTGATCAAAGATGGCAGCTCACAAATACCAAGCCAAATCCTTTTATGAAACTTTACCTGACACTTCTTGTAGTCTGTATTTGTAAGGCAGCTGTAATCTAATATTAAAAAAATATATTTGTTTTCGGCTCAACCTAAAATACAAAAAATGAAGCTACAGATAGCATGTGAATAAACAGTTACACCATCAATAAGTATTCAATTCAACCTTTAAAAATCCATTATTGTTTTCATAAAACACAATGGACAACACAAAGCACAGTGTAATTTTTTTCTACACAGACACATCATAACAAGAGCCAGATGATGTCGTCTATAGCCTTTGATAAGGCACCGAATCATTGCTATTATTTCTAGCTGTAAAGATGGTACACTAAAAAAAGAACCTCACCACAATAAAAAACAAAGAAACAAATGAAAAATATCTTTCTTTTATGCGTACTGCAATCATTTCCAATTATTTTGATTGCCATGTCAGATAATAACATGGGGTTTTTTTCTTTTCCTCCACTAATCTAGGTGCACCTATTTGAATTGTCTCACAGGATTTGAGTGGTCTCACAGATAATATCTCGGCTAGAGAGAAAAACAATTGTTGCCCTGGACACTTGAAGTTGCCAACAGAGGGCACAGTAGTTCAGGTTGTAGTATTGACTGCATACACATCCACAAAAGCTACTGTGGATGTTTGGAGAGCATGACAGCTGTGTGATATCTATAACAAAATGTATATTCGTTCTGCTCTTACATGCTCTTTTGCAACTACAATTCCCAACAATTTGGGACGCTGTGCTAAATGTAACTAACATACGAGGCAATGATTTACAAATCTCATTAACCAATAATAGAAAAAATAGCAAATGTTTAAGCACAGACTGTTTACTGTTTTATAAAAAATGTTAACTGAAAAAGATAAAAAGTGAATGGTAATACAAAGAAACAGCTGGGGGAACAATTTGCAAGTAACTGGCAACAGTTTAATGACATGATTGGGTATAATAAAAGCATCTTAGAGAGGCTGAGTTTCTCAGAAGTACTGTATATTTTGGGCTATAAGGCGCATCCTTTAGTTTTCTCAAAAATCAAAAGTGTGCCTCATGTATGAATTCTGGTTGTGCTTACTGACCACGAACCTATTTTATGTGGTACAAAGCGCTCAAAATCTGTCAGAAAATTATTTAGTATGACTTTGGTAAGCTACGAAGTCGCACCGCTTGATGGATTGTTGGAGCATTAAAGCTGCTGTAGTCAGGAGGCTCACGGAGTAATCCGGGGCCAAAACTCTGCTTCAGGTCCTAAAGTCAAACGAACACTACGGCATCACTGAGAGTTAAAAACTGTCTAAATTCTTTCATCTTTAATAAAATGATCAGATTTGCTGCTTTACCAGGTGTAACAATTAGGTTTAACATCCAGGCATCCATGAAAACAGAATTTATTGAATTTAACGGAGTTAGAAGTTAGCAGGAAGTTAGCTCACTAGCTTCCACCTAAATATGATATACCATGTTCTGACTGAGAGATTTCTGAAAAAATTAAAACGTACTGCCCTGCTATCACTTCCAACATAAATGAAGACAGAAAACTACACAGCAGTGACGTTTGTAGTGACGTTAGGCTCGATAAAAGTTTATGTGATGATTCCCGATGGTTAGGGACAAATGCAATCACATGGCAGGATGCTGTAAATGGACCAAACTTCTGTTAGGAGAACAACTGAGATAATTCATCCACAATATGAGGTTAGTCATTAATATACTGCAACAACATGAGAGTAGAGCAGCTGCCAGAGAAATGAACATTAATGAATCAATGGTACAGAAGTGGAGGAAGCAAAAGGAATGAGTTGAGTAAAGTTTGACTTATCTGACTGTTTTGTTTCGCTTAATGCGCCTTATAATCCGGTGCGCCTTATGGTCCTAAAAATACGGTAAAGATATAATTTCACCAATCAGCAAAAATTAATGGTGAAACAATTTCAGAATAATGTTACTTTAATAACGAGAGTGAATATCTCGTCATCTACAGTACAATAATATCATCAAATCTATGTGTTCAAGAGCCCAAAACTCTTTTATCAGGTGGGAAAAAAGCATTACATTTAAATGGAAAACTGTTCTGTGGTAAAGTTCTTTTTGGAAAACATGGATGTCCCATCCTCCAGCCTAGAGGAGAGCAACCATCCAGCTTGTTATCAGCACTCAGTTTAAAAGACTCTCTGATGATGTCCAAGTGCATTAGTGTCTGTTCAGTTGACAAGTCGTGCAGGCACTGTGGGAACACACCGTTAGTGTTCAAAGGTCCATACAGATTTTAAACATATGCTCCCATCCACATGATGTCTTTCATAGTTCAGCAAGACAATGCACCTGTAATGCATTCTGTATTACAACAGCATGGATTTGTAGTAGAAGAGTCAGATTGGTGAATTGGCCTGCCTGTGCAGTCCAAACCTTTCACCGACTGAAAACATAGCAATAATCTTAAATGAGACAATGGGAATGGGAAAACTTTCCTTTCCCAGTAGTTTAGCAGCTGGTCTCTCCACTTCCCAGACATTTATAGCCTGTGGTTAAAAGAAAATGGATGCTACACAGTGTTGTATTCAGTTTTTATTTCGATTTTATACAGCATTGCAGTGTTTTTTGAAATTGCAGTTGTAAAATACTCTGCACTAATTAGCATCTTTATACAAACAGGTAAGTTGATTGTGGCGACACTCACTCTGCTTTTCCACGCAGTGTTTCAGGAGGTTGTTTTTCTGGCTTCCAATTTGATTGTTTTTGGTTTTCTCATACTCCTCCCAATAGCCCTGTTTCCAGCTGCGCAAGGTACCTCTGCTCAACAATAAAGTTCAGAGCCCAGTATTAAACCCATCGTGGCAATGGCAGAGAAAATTCACAACTAAATTGAGGGCATTTAGAAGCAATAGAGCCAGAAATTTCCCTCAGGTATATGTGGAGACTAAAATAGAGCAGGTCTATTGGAAAGGTAGTTCAAAATGAAACTGTGAAAATAAATGTTTTGAAAGATAGGCACATTTGTTAATAGGCTCACTAGTTATATTTTCAACACCCAATCCATCAATCAATCAATCAATCAGTTAATGCAAGATTATTGATTTAATGGTTTCCCTTGCTTTAAGCCAAAAATACAGGTAAGGGTTTGATATGTAACTATCTTAAGAACTTCATCAACAATTACAGGTACCATTTTACAATAAGGCTCCCCTTATAGATGGCTAATAAATAGTTTATAGATATGTTGTTAATTGATCTGTAAATGCTTTATAAATCATTAACAAGTGTTTATTATGCATTAATTAAGGGCGAAAAGGGGAAAAACCTGACCGGTTTCTTGCCAAATAGTGAGCCAAATCTATTCACCTATATATTTCATGTAGAGTTCCTATATTAAACATTTCAGACTAAGTTACAACCTTGTAAGCACAATAACCATTTGTAAACAGATATTTTTAACATATAATATTGTGCTTTAGCAGTGCATTAGAAATATCCACAACTGTCAAACAGAGATTACTTGTAAAGTGTAATGTCAGGTTTTTCCTCTTTTTCGCCCTTAATTAATGCATAATAAACACTTATTAATGATTTATAAAGCATTTACAGGTTAATTAATAACA